>MU612077.1:7685-34528 GCA_025201675.1 Cunninghamella echinulata
TTTTTTTTTTTTTTTGGTTCATCATCATTTTTTTTTTCTTTCGTTCATTCATTTTTCCTTTTCTTCCTTTCTTCCTTTTTTTAAGGTTAAATGATGATTATCCCATTTATATTTTGCTACCTTAATAAATAATATGTATATTATTTATATATCAATTAAATATATTTGTACTCAGATCATATTGTTTTTACAACTGTAATAAAAAAGTTAAAAATATGTACTTAAGGTTATTAATATTTAACATATGAATAATAGTATTGAAAAAATAGCAATCTCTCTTCCCAATTAAAATTCGGGGGAATAATAAAAGTGTTAAAAACTCCAACTATCCCCCCATACTATATCCACATATAATTATTTTAGCATAAAAAGTTTTCTTGGATCATTTTTTGATCGAGGGCTAAAGAAAAAAGATTTTTTGAGCCCCGCCATTTTATTTTTCGAGATTTTTTCTGCTTGCCCTATTTTAACTTTTTCCTTTCGTCTTGTTATTATTTTAATATATATATAATTTATTCTATATAAATTTATATATACCTGTTTTACATTTTAATATGGAGACTTCACCAGAGTTAAAGTTTGCTATAGAATTTGAAGAAGCTTGTTCTGATTTTCAAGTAAAATATATTTATAATTGAAAAAATAAAACAAAAGAGTATCGAAGGAAGCGTAGATCTAACTGCTTTGTATTTTCTCTCCCTTTCTTTTGAATATTTTTAAGGTACCTTCTACCCGTGCAGCTGCAGAAATTGTACTCACCCGATTTAGACAAATTCCAAAAGTGTTATCTATATGCAAACTTATCTTAGGTAATACTTATAGGATTCGTATATAAATAAAAAACAAGTTTCTATAATTCTTTTATTTAGATCTCAATTCAAACTAATTATGTATATGTATGTCAATTAGATCGAGCCCAAAGCCCTATGGTACAATTCCAAGTTGCTTTAGCTATTGGTGAAATTTCTGTGAAAGAATATACTCTTTATCCTTTAGAAGAGTTAATCCAACTTAAAAATTATTTAATTGAATACTGTTTACACCATTCAAAGTAAGTTTAAATATGTGGCCCACACATACATATTATAATATATATAAATGTGATTCCCTCTTTCCTCTCCCCTTATCTATTTTTTTATTTTGTTATTTTTTTATATTAGAACACCAAAGTATGTACGTGATCAGATACTTTCAGCAGTATCATTGATTATAAAACGAAGTTTATTTGATACAACCGATGAAGAAAAACAGGCTGTCTATTTACATATTAAACAACTATTAACTATGGATTCAAAAGAGGCTGTAAGTATAAAAAAAATTATGAACGGATAAATGAAATAAAAGATGTGTTAAAATGTAAGAGAAAGACTGACTTATTATTTGGTTTGTTTATACAGCAAATTGTTGGTATTGCTTTGGCTAACTCATTAACAGATCAATTTTCAAGTACTAGATCTTTAACTGTTGGTCTTACCTGGGAATTCCATTATAAGTCTAAAGTATTTTATGAGGTAAATGATTATGCAATTAGATATATGTAATGAAAAATGAGAAATCATGCACTAATTTTTAATATTTATTTAACACTTATTTTCTTTTTACTAGATGCATATGTTGCTTCCAATCTTTCAGGAAACAGTTACCTTATTACATTCTACTGTTTCACATGGATCACAATCTTTACCTTTAACTCCTTCACCTTTGCTTTCAGAGATTCTTGTTTTGTCAGAAAAAATATTAAATTGGGAATTTGAAAATAATAAAAACATTATACCAGGCACTTTTGAAAAACAAGAAAATGATGATGATGCATTTGACAAAGAAGATGGTCCAAGTTCTGTAAAAGCTACTGAATCCATTTATCCCAAAGAATGGCAAGGAGTGCTCGGTAATAATGAAGTTTTATGGTTATTTTTTATGGTAATGATATAGTCTACTTTTTTATAAATAAGAATGATAATAATGATTTACATACATATAAAAACTCATTTACTTATAATTTTTTTTTAATTTTTTATTTTATTCTATTTTAGGCCTATGATTTGACTCAAAATGATGAATCATTATCCCACCGCTGTTTACAATGTCTCATTAAATTATCTGGTATCAAAGAAGACTTCTTTAATAATGACAAAGAAGTTATTAAGAGTTATTCATCTACAATGATTCATGGTATTTTGAAATTAGTGAATAGGTAAATTGAATGTATATAAATGTTGTATGATTCTTCATTATTAATATTTTTATTATTATTTTACTATATGTATTATTTTTTTTAAAAAAAAACTATTTATGAATAGTATTGTAGTTGGTGGTACTAGTCCTGATCAGTTATCACAACAAGGACCTCAATTACTTGCCACTATCCAAATGACTCATCGATTATTTGAAACAACATCTCTTAGTACATTATGTGAAATTCCTGGATTTTATCAATTTTTAAATGAAATTAGACAATTAACCATCTGCTGCTTACATGGGAATATCAGTGATCTTGATGAAGGATGGATTGGTGAAGCTAGCGATGAATGTTTACAAACATGGGTTATACTTGGTAAATAATAACATTTTGCTATATAAATACTGGTGTGTGTAAATATGTAAAAGGTGTTGTTTTTATTCATTTTCTTTACTATATTTTATTTTATTTTATTTTTTTAGCTGACTTTTTACAGCCTGCTGATCCAAGAGATACGTCAAATAGAAATAGATTATCGGAAACAGATTTACATCAATTAACGGAATATATGAGAAATGTATCTTATCAAATCGTGGAATCTTATATTCAAGTTCAATTGGAACGTGCTAAAAAAGTATTAGATGATGAAGAAGAAGAAGATGAGATTGAAAATGCTATTAAAGATTGGCAAACATATGGGGATCAATTAACTTCTATTGGTATCTTGGGTAGACTTAATCCTCACCAATGCTTATTGCATTTACAACATATAATAAATGAAAAAACTTCTCAATTCCATGCCTACTTTTCATCTGATATGGCTGTAAATAATGGTAAGAAATATCAAATACTAATATTAAAAATTAAAATCAAAAAATACTTAAAAATATACATGAAATAAAGAAAATAAAAAAAAGCAATACAAACAATATTAACTTTTATTTTTATTATATATTTTGATAGATATTTTTATTATTCATGAACAAATCCATTGGATTATATTATTATCTGCACATGTACTCGCTGACGAAGGTAAAGGTGAACAACCGATGATTCCTGATTCTATTATGCAACTCTCAGCATCACAGGTAATATAGAATATATATATATATATATATATATATATATATTTAAACATTTATATACTTGTACATATACCATTTATATTAAATTTTATATTATACGTATATAAATACTTTTATTTTATCAGACAGCAGAACAAGATCAAGTTATACAGCTATCAAATCAATTTTTAGAATTATTGCGATTTTCTTCTAGCTTTGGTCCAAATTCTATAGAAGTAAATGATAGTAACAAAAAAAAGAGTGATAAATAAATTCAGTAATTTATTTTACTTTATTATTATTATTATTATTATTATTATTATTATTATTATTATTATTTAAAAAAAGAAAAATCAATATTGATTAAGTGACCTAATCTATGAATATACACTGTTATAATATATTAGGCATCAAACTGTAGCCCACGCGTCGCTGAAACATTGATATGGTATATGGAACGTTGGAGTAAATCTTATTTGTTAGTAAATGAAAATGATTATGGATTTATGAGCGGGAATATTGCTAAAGCTTACGGCCAACCTGGTCCTTCTGATGGTCATGGTTTACAAATTATAGAATTTTTTATTGAACAAATGAAGTCCAATTTTATGCTATGGAGCGCAGATCCTGATGTATTAACACAGTTAATTCGATGGTTAAATTCATGTGGAACTAGTTTGAATTTGAAGACTGCTCTTATTCAATCAAGTAAGTTTAATAATTTATAATATTAAAAGGAAAAAAAGGGGGAAATTCATGATATTTTTATTATTTTTACTGACATTTTATTTACTAAATATTTACGATTTTCGTTTTTTTTTTTTTTTAAGGCTCTTTTCCTGATTTGGTGAAATTTATAACTTCTAATTTAGAGCATTTACCCGAAGTAGTTCATAAGTAAATTTTTACAAACATCATTTTTTTTAGTACTTATTTACTATTATTGCTTCAAACTAAACATTTATTTTTAACTTGTTTGTTTATAGTTACTTAGTTCAGACTATAGCTATTATATCCAGTACTGTTAACGATGAAGCAGCAAGAAATAACTATCTTAATTTAATCTTTTTAATGATTGAGGTATATAGAAATAAAACTAACTATAACAGTTGTAGTAGCATATATATATATATATATAAACAACAAATAAAAAAGTAAACACATACTAAATTACTAAAAAAAACTATTATAATTTATAGGAACGACTTGGAGCTATTCTTCATCAACAAGATTTTTCTCGGAATTATCAATTAGCAAGTGTTATGAATAATGTTTTGAATGGCCTTGATGTAAACAAAACTATGATTATATATATATTGGAAAAGTGAAATATCATAGCGATTAATACATTTATATTTATTTATTTATTGTTTATTTATTTAAATAGATGTTTGATGGTTTAGCATTATCTTGTCAATTTAATAATACAGCTATCATCTACAGTTTTATATCACGATTTTTCCAAAGCTTTATTCAATTAATGGAAATTTATAAAAATGTACCAGAAGTCCAGCTCTCTATTTTACAAATTGTTTCTGACATGATGGGAAGTTTGGTAATAATAATATAAGTTAATGAAAATATAAACATATATACATACAAGTAGAACTCATAATTTTTTTTAAAATATATATATATCAGGATCTCAATAATCTTGAAAATACACAAAAACAAGTATTATACCAGTTTATTATTGAAATCATACGTCTCTATGGCACATTTAATCAAGGCAAAACACGTGTTCATACCCAAGAAGAAGAGGCTGATAAACCATATGAAGATATATGCACTACTTTATCGTTACTAAATAACGTCATAGCAACTCATTTTGAAGGACAGCAGCAATTAGATGGGTTAATCAAACCAGATGCTGCAGATGTGGTCATTTTTGGTGTAAATACTATCATACCTATGATTAATTTCCAAATGTTACAAGTAATGATATATATATATAACTAATATATATTTTAACCAATAATTTAAACCACTTCATCATTTTGTTAATTACTATTATTTAATTATTTATTTTATTATAGATTCCAAATTTATGTCAATCCTATATTAAATTAGTTTCCCATTTAATCGAACAATTCCCTGATAAATTATTTGGATTACCTGCTCCTCTTTTTAATAATTTAATGGGTAGTCTTGAGTTTGGTATTCGTCATGCAGTAGCAGAAATTAATATTCTTACTTTACAAGCAGTGGTACCTTTAGGAAGTTGGGTCTTGCATCATAAGTATAGTCAAGGTATATATATAAACAAAAGTATAATTTTAAAAATATTAAAAAAAATGCAATTCACTCATCTTACACACGCTTCCTCTCTCTCTCTCTCTCTCTTTCTTTTTTATTTTTACTCTATTAGGAAATACTGAGTTTATAAAAGAACCTATTTCCAAGCTTACAAGTGAATTATTGAACGTGCTCCTATTTCAACATTTAGATGCATCCGTTGTCAACATAGCATCCGATGCATTATTAGCGTTAATTTGTGCGGAGCCCGAAACCTATATTTCCATCGTGAACCATATCATTTCTCAACAACCCAAATCTTTAGAGCCTCGTTTGATCAATGCATTTAAAAAGTTAGACGAAGCCACTCCAAAACTTCCTCCCTCTATTACAAAAGACATGGCTCAATCCTTTAAAGATTATTTATTACCATTTTTAATGGATGTCCGTGCTGTTTTACGTGTGAAATAAATAAAAACGCAAAAATAACTTTATTCTTTTACAATAAAAAATATATAAAATAAAAAGCAACTATAATAAAAAACATACGTATAAATATATAAAAATGAATAATATTAATAATTATTTTATTTTTATTTTTTTATTTTTTTAAAAATAAAAAAAAAAAGATACAACGGGAAGAATTTTTTTTATTAACTTTTTGATGGTTTGATGGTTTAAATGAATTAATTGGTTGATAAATATACAAATAATAATATAAAATAGTTGATTTTATGGTGACCATTAAAAAAATAAAAATAAAAAAGATTATAAAGATTCTAAAGAAGTGATAGATGAAGGAGAGACTATATGTACATTATTTCGTATTGATTTTCTGATAAAAGAAAATTGTTGATTACGTTTAGGTATGGATTGAAGTAGTTCTAATGAAGGTACTGCTGCTTTTAATGATTCCTTTTCATGGCATAATCTAGAACAAAATACACTTTGATAGATATTAACCTAATGTGGTGATAAATATTATATATATATAAAATAATGATAATAAAATGATTATTATTTCTATTTTAATCAATCGTAAATAATAAACCATTTAGTATACTTATTATTATTATTCTATTTTTACCTCTTCTAAATGTTTTTCACAATATAAACATATATTGGTATCCATTTAAAAAAAGAAATATAAAGTAATAAAATAATAATAAAAAAAAAGGAAGGGAAGGGAAAGGAAGGAAAGGAAAAAAGAAAAAAGAGAAGAAAGAAAGAAAAAGAAAACGATCAAAAAAACCCAGATTTTATATAAAAACACCCGTATGCATGAAATGATTTTTTCTCTCTCCTTTTTTTTATGCTTATCTATATATGGTAAACACATATATAATACATATAAACTTCTCATACATAATTTATAAACATATATATACAAGTTATTTAATAAAGTATGTTTATCATCTAGAATAAAATATATTTTTATTTTTTATGTACTTTAATATTTTTTATAAAGTATATAGATAAAATAAATACTAATATTCGTTATGTCATAGAGTTAAAAAAGGAACAATGAATTTCTTTTTTATTCACGTATTTTTTGACAAGATCGTTGTGATGTTTTTAATGAACCAAAAGGCCCATAGAAAAAAAGTTTTATTGTAAATATCATTAAGAATATTAACAATGAAAACTATGTATTTATTATAAACAATGAAACACATATAAATATAAATGTGAGCTTTTTTTTTTTATTTTTTTATTTTTACTTTTAGCCTTTCACTAATTGATATTTTATTTGTTTATTTGGGCCATATTTATGACAAGTAGTGACAGTACTAATAATTTAAGAGCTATGGAAACAGATGTACCAAGCCAAAATAATCTGTCTATCATCAATAATAATAATAATAACCAATTACCTTCTCTTTCTTCTATATTAAATTGGCAACCTGAACCTAATTCATCATCTCAAACAAACCTTTCACCATTAATATCATCAGATTATATATTACCACCGCTTTTACTAAGTCAATCTATTTTAAATTCCAGCCATCATCATCATTCAAATAATATTCGTCCTACTAATCACAATTTTTTTACTTCTAATATAAACTCATTACCTAACTCATTCAATCCAGCTAATAATGATAACAATAAAAATGATAATAATAGAAAAATCCGTAAATCAAAGAGATCAAAAATAATCACACGTGCTTCAAATATGCTGTCTTTATCAGGAAATACAAAATCACATCCATCATCATCATCATCATCATCTACTGCATTTATGCATCCAGATCATCTAAATAATAATATTAATATGAATGATGATAATGATAGTAATACAGGTCGCTCCATGTCTATATCATCATCATCATCATCATCATCATCATTCACAGCTTCTTCAAATATACCTCATTCAATGAATAAACCAAGATGGAAAGAAAATGAAAGAATCAATTTATTAAAAGCTATTGTAAAAGAAAAGCAATTAGATGATATGACTTCTTTTTCTTGGGATAAAATCGCTTTGGCTGTAGGTAGAGCAAAAAAGGCATGTAAAGATCAGTGGCGTCGTGAAGTGCTACCTGCTTTAATAAAAAATTTAAAATAAAAGAATACGCATATATATATATATATATATATGCTATATAATTAGAAATTTATCTGTTCCATTCTTTTTATCGTTTATTATTTTCAATTAAACTTTGTTTCGTTTTTCATTTCTCTTTCTTCTTTTTTTATTATTCATTTTACTTTCTTTTTCTCTTTTATAATCATTTATTTAACTCCTTATAAACTTTTTATAGCTTTTTTTTATCATCAATAAAATCATATTTTTTTTATTCTTTTTTTTTCTTTACCTTTAACTTGTTATTTATAAATTATAATATTTGACGACGATGAAGAAAACTAATCAAGTCATATTTAGTAGCCACACCAAGACACCATTTCCTATTTTCATCGGTTACAACGGCAAATGAATTCTTTTCAAAGAATTTGGCTATTTTTTTTAAAAAAAAATATCAGTAAAGTAACAATAATAATAATAAAATAAGTGTAAACCCTTTTTTATAGTATCTTTTCTTATTTAGTTTTCTAATGTATTACCTAAATCAGCTAAACTAGTATCAGGAGTGATTAATTGATAAACCATGCCAGATGATTTCGCATTTTTAAAGGAAAACATACATGATTCCACACTATCATCCAACTTGATTGAACCTTGATCCAAACGTGATTGTAATGAAGTTAGTGATACATAACCAACTAACTTTTTATTTTCAGCATGTACTACAGGCAATTGCGAATATTCTCTTTCTATCATGACATTTATTGCTCTTGATACGGTTGTGGATGGTGGAATAGTAACTGCAGCTGGCAATTGAAGATCTTCTACACTTGCCTATTAAAAAAACAAAGTAAAGTAAAAATAAAAAATAAGAAAGAGGCAAAAAATAAAAAGTGAAACTGATAGTATAGATTTGCTTCCATTTTTCTTTTTCGTTTTTAAGAATAAAATAACAGAATATAGATGTAAAAACTTACAGCACGATATCTATCATAGGACAAGTATTCCAATTCTTTAATCATCAAATCATCAGCTAAATCATTTTCAAACAACCATTCATCATTTAGTAAGGTAGATGTATAATGCTGTGCCTTATCATTAAGTAATACAACAGCTCGATACTCATGTGTTGAATGATTTTCAGGTGGATTATGAGTGGAATAATGAATGGCGGCAGCAACTACAGCACCAGAGGAAGGACCGCACAGAATACCTTGATCGCGAATAAGTCTTCTTGCTGTTGAATAGGCTTCCTTATCTGTTATTTTTATCCAGTCATCTACTTTTGATTTATCCAATGAATTAGGAACTGTATTATTACCTATATCTTCTACTTTCCATTCCTAAGTAAAAAAAAATCACCAATAACCATTAATAATTTCATTTATTTTTATTTTTATTATTTATACTCGTCTTTACTGGTCTATGGATTGCATGAGTGTGGGTTGTATCACTTAGTACTGAATCAGTAGGCTCTACGCCAATTACCTGTATAATAAAATAAAAGTTATTATTTTCATAAAAAAAATTGGCTCAAAAGAAAAAAGAAAAAGAGGCAATATATTTACTTCTTTAAACATATATATTTATTAGCCTACTTTTATATTTGGTAATTTAGATTTAAGATAACCTGAAAGACCAGTAATCATAGCACCTGACTCCACACCAACAAATAAATAATCAAAGTTTCCACCAGTTTGTTGAACGATTTCATTAGCGAGTGCATCAAAAGCACCTTGAATAAATGTGGTTTCATCAAAGATCATAACAGATGCATTGACAGATAATTGTTCAGCTAATCGATTGGCAACAGAAATAGCACTTTCGGGCGCTTCAGGTTGAGCTTCATTAGGTGATCGTATAATTTCTACACCAAGCGCTTTCAATAAGTCAATCCGATCTTTGGAAGTTCGTTCTGGTACAATGCATATAACTCGATGTTGTTGCCTTGCTGCCAAAGTTGCTATCGAAATACCTAAATTGCCGCTTGTTGGAATAATAATGGTTTTAGATCGTGTTGGTTGGCTTTCTAAATGATTGCGACGATTATATTCTATTCAATACAATATAATATATATACATGTTAATATACCTATTATTTTGTATTTATGCAGCTCCTGTATATACTATTTTTATTATTACTATTATTATTATTATTAGTATTATTATTTACTTACCTTGCAATATATGTTTTGCGACCCTATCTTTAACACTTCCAGTTGGATTAGTGTACTCAAGCTTAGCAAGTAATTCGACTAATGGTGCATACAATACATTTAGAGTAAAAAAAATGACGTGTTGTTTATATTATAATATTAACATACATCTATTTTTCTTAAAATAAAACAAAACAAATATACATATATACACTTACTATAATTATGTGTTCCAATACGAACCATAGGAGTATGTCCTACCCCATCAGTAAGAGTATCAGTAATTGGAGGAGCAGATTGAGACATAAAGGATTATGTATATGCTAGTTATTTATTTTTTTTAAAAAAAAAAAGAAAAAGAAAAATTTAAAACTTATCGCACTACTAAAAAAAATAGAGCAGCGGCACTTTAATTTAAAAATTATTTTTATTGTACTTGTATTCCTATTATTTATAATTATGCATGAATAAGGAAAATATTATATCACATATCAAAATACAATTTAGTTCATCACATATTTTTATTTTACTATAAAACTTTATCGATATAATACTGTATTAGAATAAACAAAGAAAAAAAATACACTTTCTCTAGCCTCTATAATTAATTTAATCACAAACAATAATGTATACCTATACTTTATTATCCATAAGAAAAAATTATTCATTTTTTATATAAATGTTATGGAAAAGGCTCATCTTTGTTTTATTTATTTCATTTTTGTATAACAGATTTACTAATTAATTTAGAATCGTTTGTGGAAACAAATATTTAAATCTTTTATATTCATTACTAAACTATTTCCAGTTATAATACGTTCAGCATGAGGTGAGCCTTCAGGTAATTTCCAAGTATACCTTCGTACTAAATAAATGAGCAATAATAAAATAAATGTAAAAAGTAAAAATTAATATAATTAATTATATACAAATGCATAAAAGGGTATGATTATAAAAAATGAACTTTAAAAGAATTACTTACATAGAGTAGAGAGAATGACACGTTGTTCAATCAAACTGAAATTCATACCAATGCCTGTTTAAATACATCATATAAAATAAAGATATTCATGTTAGAAAATGAATATGATATATTGCCATTGTTTAATATATCATAATATTTGCATACATTGACGGGACCCATTAGAAAAAGGAACCCATGACATGCCACTACCAGCTTTTTGATCGGCTTCACCGCCAGGGCCCCATCTATCTGGATTAAAAGTTTCAGGATCATCCCAAACATTACTGGAATGATGTAAATCATAAATATTAACCTATTTTAATAATTAAAGTAGAAATATATATTATTTTAATTGAAACTATAATCATTTATATAAAGTGTATTCTTTTTTCTTTCCTTTTTTTGTACATATATTTACCGAAACTAAGCTATCTTTGGGTACGTAATAATTGTTTAAATAAGTATCTTTGGTTGTTTTTCTGGGCGATACCAATGATACAACGGACCCATTCATCTAAAAATTAGAAAATAAAAATAAATAAAATGAAAATATTATTAAGAGTCAACTATTATATATATATATATATATATATATATATACATACTATATTTGCTAACTTACTCTTAATGTCTCCTTCATTACTTGATTTAAATAAATAAACTCTTTTGTTTGCTCAATAGATGGTAAAATATCTTCTCTTGGTTCTTCACCATTAGGACACAAAACGCTGAGGACTTCTTTACGAACTTTTTCTTGAATGTCTTGGTGCTTTCCTAAGTAGTATATAGCTGCAGACAAACTATTTGCAGTGGTATCATGACTAAAATAAGAAGAAATAAAAGAAAAAATATATAAAATATTAGAGTACATAAATGTATAAAATTTTTTTAATATACATACATATATATATATTAACTTACCCAGCTACAAAGAAAATAGCAAGATCACCTAATAATTCTTCATTTGTTAAAACACCTTCACCACGGAATTCACTTTCAATCATGAGAGTAAGCAAATCTTTCTCAGCTTCTTCAATACCATTATCAATGTTTTCCTTGATATTTTTACGTTTTTTATCAATAATAGATTCCAACATTGTTAAGAATTTTTGAAGAGTTTTATGTTTTTTTTGACGATCACTAAATAACCATAAGAATTTAGTATCCAATATAGGGAAAAAAAGGAATAATGGGTTACGAACCGCAGCACTAACTTCATCATATACAACTTTCCACTATTTATTTATTTATTTATTTTATAAAAATAAAAAACAAATAATAAAGAATTAAAAATGAATAAAATAAGTAACCATAGTAAACAATATGAATGTGTAAAGGCTTGTATCATTAGTTAAATTATAAACTTACTTCACTGTGTTCATCATGAATAGCGTTAAATTCAAAATCAAAGCCAGCTTTGCCAATAATTTCTAAAGTTAAATTTTCCATCGCCTTTGAAAAATCAACAACAAAATCAGTTGGGTACTTTTTATCCCATATTTCATAAACTTGGCATGCTAATTCTCCAAAAAGGCGGACAGGCATAGATCGATGGAATGCGGGGTTAGCAAGCTAAATCATATAAATATAATAATAAATAAAATAAAGTTTCGATTTTTTAAAAAAAAAAAAAAAGATCTGCTATATTACACATTATATGCTTTTATTTATTTATTTATTACTATTATTATTATTATTATTATTATTATATCAGTAATTTTATTACCATTCTATGCTTTTTCCATTCAAGACCACTTTCCAAAAGAATATTTGATGTGCCAATGAATTTTAGATTTAAAGTTTTACTAAACTTCTTCATGTTTGCCTTGGGGAAAATATCTAAAATAGTTATATATATATATATATATTTGTTTTACTTTAATTTATTCGATCTTCATTTATATTGTTTTTTTATTATTATTACTATTATTATTAATTATACGTATATATACCTGATTTCAAAAAGACCTGCTTAACAGTCTCAGGAGTTGCACCTAATAATAAATAAAAAATGATAATCATTATTATTACTATCATTCTAATTATTTGTATTTATTTCAATTTTTAATATATATTTATATATTCTTACAGTGAATAGTCCAGCCAGAACGATCAAGTCGAAGATATATACCATATTTTTCAACCAAAGGCATAGATAAATCGCGCATAATAATATGTGAAGGTGTTTTTTTAAAGATAAAATTTTTCATTAAAGCAATGGCTGAGATATGCGGAATATGTTGTAAGTGTTTAGGAGGAGTAAGTAAACGATGAATAGTGTGTCCAATAACAGCAAGAGATATAGCGGCTGTAATGGTCACTCGCTTCGTTCTCGTGTTTGTAAAACGCGATAAATGCTGTTCATACCAATCAAGTATACTTTGCCAATTAATTATACTAGTGTCAAAATATTTATTGACGGTTTGAATAATTTGGGACATAATTTATATTTAAAAGAAAAATAAGGTAGGGAAAAAAAATAAAACAAAGAAAATAAAAAAGGGAAAGAGAAAAAAAAAAGTGAGTCTTATAAAAAGGATATTGAAAAGGAGCGGCATTTAAAACCATATGTAAAAAAATTTCTATTTTGCATATGATTAAGCCGATCACTCTTGGTTATATTGTTTTTCCTTTTTTTTGAACACTAAAAAACCATTGGATATGTTATAAAAATAACAACAAAACCTTGGGGAAATGTATTTAATCTGGGAAAAATATTCCTTTGTATTTAATAAATTTATTTTATATTTAATGTAAATTATTTTAGGTTTTCTTTTTATTTTTCATACTTCACGTTAACTTTATTGATTTTATAGTAAATTTTCACTTTTTGAATTTCCGAAATTCATGGAAAAATTGTGTAGAAAATTTAGGTTTTTTGATGTAAAATTAAAAGTTAACATTGTTCAAGAGTACAAAAATATTTTATGGATGGGAAATTAAACTGACTCAGCAAATAGAAATTGGCAAAAAATTTAAGCTCGCGTAGGCTGTTTCAATAATGTACATTGATCATTAAAATATTATATACATAAAAGGAATTATATTTATTTATTTTTGAGTACAATGAAAATAATAATAAACTAACCATATATAGATATCGGTGATGACTATTAGTTACCTACATTTTGTATTTGAATGAAATATAAAAGATAATAAAATCCAAGTTAAGTGGGTAGAAAAGGATAAATTAAATAATTATTAAAAAAATTATAAATTCTCCAATTTTTCCCACTGTTTTCTTTTTCTTTAAATTAAAATAATAAATAATAAAAGCAATCATCATATTTTTTTTTATCGAATGACATTAAAAATGACACTACCTCCGAAAGCATGGTGAAAAGAAAATCTCAATTGTAATGCATTTGTACCATATAGAATAAACAATTTAAGGAAAAGAGAGATCTATATCTTTTATTTCAAATCCAATGGTATAACTGCGATCAATTAAAAAATTAATGTTAAGAACAGTATATTATATAATAAAATAATCTACATATTTACTCATTTTATTATATTCTATTTTATATTTGCATAGTTTTTAAAATTGGTACTAATGCAAGAAACACATAATGAGCATTATAATATCGTATTCGATACTAACAATACAAACTCTTTATTGAATTCCTAGATAAAAAGATATAGTTGTACTAAATGTTTTTTTATTAATGAAAATATATAGAGTTACAGCATATTAAATTTCTTCAATTTGAACACTTTACTTTTACTTTTTTGTGATATGCCCTCTTAAAAGAGTAACTCTAACCAGTAAAAAAATATCCTTGTTCATTTACTTATTTAATAAAATAATAGAATAGTAGTAATTATAAAACTATTTGTTAAAAACCATAATTATCTTATTTTAAATTGAATATTCAAGTTAACTGGCGTGGTAAGGACGGAATATAGTGCAACTAAGTGATCGTGATGTATAGAGTCCTTAGGTAATGACCATTCGTATTTAATCACTAAGTATATGGTATAAAATAATAAATAATAATATTAATAACAAGTCTTTTGTTTACCAACTTGTACATAAAATAATAATAATAAAACTAGTACTTACGAAATTTAGCAAGGATTACTCGTTGTTCTAATAAACTGAAATTCATCCCAAGGCAAGTACGAGTACCATTAGAAAAAGGAATCCTAAATATAATTAAATAATAAAAATATTAAAATGTTAAAATAATAAATATTTATTACAAGAAACAAAAGTCATTTATTTTTTGAAAAAAAATTGAATGATTAAATCTTACCATGCCATGCCTTTATCAGCTAACTGTTCCGCTTCACCATTAGGAGACCATCTATCAGGATTAAAAGTTTCAGGATCATGCCAAACATTACTAGAATGGTGAGTATCATAAATATTGGGATTTACTAAACTTCCTTTTGGTAAAAAGATACCATTTAAATCAACATCCTGAGTAACTTTACGAGGGCTAACTAAGAAAACCAATGGTGGATGAATACGTAAAACTTCCTTGATAATTTGGTTGAGGTAAACAAATTTTTTTGTATCTTCAATAGTTATGGATATATCTTCTTTTATTTCACCATTTGGATATAATACACTAATTACTTCCTGTCTTGCTTTTTCTTGAATATCTGGATTAGCCGCTAAATAATAAAATGCAGCTGAAGTTGCGGTCGATGTGGTGTCATGACTAATTTTTTTTTAAAAAAAATGATTAGTATAAAAATTATTTAGCCAAAAATCAATACTATAATCTTTAAATAATATTAATATTATACCCAGCTATATGTTAAAAAAAGGAAAAAAAAATCGAATTAATAAAATATCTTTTCTTTATATCTTGCATTATTCTTATTATTAATCTAATATATATATAAACTCACCAGCAAAGAAAACAGCAATATCACCAACAAGTTCTTCATTTGATAAAATTCCTTCACCACTAAGCTCACTTTCTAGCATAAGAGTAAGTAAATCCTTTTCTGATTCATCCAAGTCTTGATTCTTGTTTTCCTTCAATTCTTTACGTTTACTTTCAATAACTTGAAATAATAAACCTCTCCATTTATGTAGTTCTTTGAATTCTCTTTGGCGTTTAGGGAATAACCATAGATAATTTTGCTCTAGTTTTGGAAACAAAAGGAAGAAGACATTACGAAGGTTTTCAAGCACATTTCTATAAACTATTTGCCATTCACTATTTTCATCCTTAATAGAATTAAAATCAAATCCAAATCCAGCTTTACCTATATATAAAAATAGAAAATAAAACACATAATAGCAATAATAAATATGTCTAACAGAAAATAAAATAAGAAATGCTAATATATAAAAATAGTAATGAATATTTACCAATAATTTGGAGAGTTAATCGATCAAAATATTTTGTAACATCTAAAGTAAATTCATTTTGAGGATAATTTTCTTCCCATACATCAAATAAATCTTGAACGGATTCATCAAATAATTTAACAGGTAATGATTTATGAAAGGCTGGATTAACGATCTAATGGTATAAAAATAACACATAATTAAATAAAAGTACATATGCATCAGTTACTATGAAGAATAGTAGAGTAATAAAAATGATATATATATATATATATATATATATATAGATTGACTTACTTTGCGATGTTTTAACCATTCATGACCGCTTGAAAAAAGAATATTATGAGATCCAGTGAATTGTTCTACATAAGTACCTCTTTGAGAATCAAGACTAGATTTTGGAAATATGTCTAAATAGGAAAGAAAAAAAATTGTATATAAATATATATGCTATTAGTTATTAGAAGCGAACGCAAATATGCATATATAAGAGTAAAAATTAAAATGATAAAAAAAATAGTGTAACATTTTACCTCCTTTTAAAAGAATTTGTTTGATAGCTACAGGGTCACTAGTATGATAAGTCCAACCTTGAGGATCTAATTGCAAGTAGCCATTGTATTTTTCTGTATAAACTTTTGAAGTCAATGCATGCATTTCTTTCAAATTTAATTTTTTAATAATAAAGTTATTGACAAAAGTAAAAAATGGTATATATGGAAGGTGCTTGAGGTGTTTTGGTGGGGTGATAGCGCGGCGGATTGTATGGCCAGTAACTAAAAGAAAGACGGCTACGCCAATAGTGATACGTTTGCCAGTAGTATTTGCGAATCTAGTAGTAAATTCGTCATATAATGAGAAAAGATTGTCTCTATTAATCCATTTCGTAAGATCCAAATATTGGTTAACTGTTGAAATGAGTTGACTCATTTTCTTATTGCTAGTATTATTATTATTGTTATGGTATATATATATTTAATATTTGAAATTCTTTTAAAATAAAGAATAAAGAAAAAGAAAAAAAAAACCTTTTTTTATATAAATTAAAATTTAAAACTCACCATATTGATTTTTTTGATTTGTTTAGTCCAATTATTAAAAACTTTCTTTAAAAAGTTTATATTAATCTTTACCTAATATACATATATATATATATATAAATATATTGTTACGATATTTTAACTGGTTTACTATATATAAAATAGTTCACCCAGAATGCTTTTTTTTTAATATTTGAAGAGTATATGTGTAACCATGAATATTCATGGAAAACGATAAATCAGCGCTTCCGAGAAATTACCTTAACCAGCATTTTGACCCTGGTATACCTAGTTTAGTAAAAAGATCTGATTCATAATGGAGGATTACGGATTATTTTATCCTTGATGATCCCTTTTTATTGATTTATTACTCCATATATTAATTCTTTAGTATAAAAAATAATATATATTATTATATGGTACACCATAATAGAAACTATCACATAAACAGCTATTATATATATATATATCCACAAGATTTTTATTTTTAAATACTAAGCCGCTATTGATATTGATTAATTTAAAATTCCAAAGATTTTTTTTTAAAGCTTTACTTATGTGTAGTATCAGTCAGAGAATTGATTAAAAAAGGGGAAGCAAAAATTTTATTTTTCTTCACTTTTATTTTATTTAAAATACTCTAAAGGTCTATTTATTCTGTATATTATTAATTAATTAATATATATTAGTATCTCTTCTTATCAAAACGGATTTCCAAGGATTTCACCATCATAAGGGTGGCGTTAGAAGTTTCTAACTGGTGTCTATGAACGGAATCTTCAGGTAAAGACCAGTAGTATTTTCTTACTGTTATTAGTTAAAAAAAAAAATTAGTCTAACGCTTATAAAAGACTAATCAAGTACATTTACTTACATAAACAAGCCAAAAATACTTTTTGCTCAACTAGACTAAAGTTCATACCAATACACATACCTAAATATATGAAAAAAAAGGAACATAAATATAAATACTTTATACACTTGACCATATGACTGTCATTATTATTTTCTTACGGCTTCCGCTATAATACAATATAAAAGTAAAATAGGTTAATATAAATAAAATAACTGTTATCATTATTTTACTCTAGTTAACTTACTTTGCAAATGGTACCCTATATATAAAAAAATATATATTTATAAATAGAAAAGCGTTATTAAATACTTTTTTTATAAAAAACAAGCTACTCTTTTTTTTCCTTCCTTTCCCTTTCCTTTTATACATATATATATATATTATCTTTTTACCAAGATAATCCTCGGCCAGCCAATTGATCAGCTTCACCTCCTTCAGCAAAACGGTCTGGGTTGAAGGTGTCTGGATCTTGCCATATGTTTTCGTTATGGTGCAAATCATATATATTAACATTCACCATGGTGCCTTTAGGCACGTATTTTCCATCCAACTCAATATCTCTTGATGTTATACGAGGTGTAGGTAAGAAATTTACAGTTCCATTCATCTACAATATTAATAATAATATTAATAAAAACAAATCTTAACTATGATTTTAATTTTCTTCTTTCTCTTTTAGATAGTTTTACACGTAATCCTTCTTTGATGATTTGGTTTAAATAAACGAATTCTTTGGTTTGATCAATAGTTGGTATGATTTCATCCATGGGTTCTTCACCATTAGGACAAAGTACTCTAATTATTTCTTGACGTGCCTTTTCTTGAATATCAGGATTTTTGGCTAAATAGTAACATATGTTAACCAATGAGAACGATGTGGTATCGTGACTTTTATCGATCGTGAATTGGTGATATGAGTATTTACATTTTTTTTTTTAAGAAAAACGATAAAGATAAAGAAATGTATTAAATGTATTAGATTATATATGTTATCATTAATTACATATTGTTTTATCTTACCCAGCTATAAGAAGAAAGAAAGAAAGAGTAATTAGTTAACCATTATAATTATTAGTGTTTTTTTCTTAGATTCCATAAATACGTAATTTCAACTTTACCAATAAAAAATACACCTAGATCGTTTAATAATTCTCTATCAGTCAATACACCTTCACCACGTAATTCACCTTCAAGCATCAAAGTCAACAAATCCTTTTCATTATCTTCAATATCATCAATATTTTTATTCTTTAAAACTTGGCGTTTGTTATCAATAACCGTTTGAAGCATTTCCAAAAATTCAAGTGTTTTTTCATGAATACGTTTACGTTTAGGAAGCATCCATAAAAAGTATTTTTCGATGGATGGGAACATATGATGAAGTGGGTCACGGTGGGCTTGTATAATGGAGTCATAAACTGTTCTCCATGGTGAATTTTTATCTTTGACTGAATTAAATTTAAACCCGAATCCAGCTTCACCAATGATCTAAAAAATAAACAAGTATATAAAAGAAAGAATATACTATTAATCAACAAAACAATGAAAATAACAGCGACAATACTGTTATCACTTAAGAAAATTCAAAATAATGACCTACATCCAAAGTGAATCTTTCCATCTCGTTATTAAAATCTAAAGTAAAAGTATCAGGTTGAGTTTCATTTAACATGGCTATCCATTCTCGTGATTTTTCACCAAATAACTTTACAGGTAATGATTTATGAAAAGCGGGGTTAACAATCTAGTGCAATAAATAAAACAAAATAAAGGCATTAGTGTTGCAATATTATATAAATATATATTATTATTATTATTATTCTTATTATAATGGAATGTATATACCTTGCGATGCTTCTTCCACTCTTGTCCGTCAGAAAAAAGGATGTTCGAAACACCAAGCAACTTATAGATAATAGTAGTATTTATACCACTTTGATCGAGCTTTGGAAATACATCTGTTTTTAAACAATATAAATAAAATTAAAGATTTTGTAACTACAAATAATACATATTTGTTTTTTTTATAAATAATAAATACTATAATCGACAACATACCAGATTTCATAAAGACTTGTTTAACAGCATTGCTACCTACAACGTGCAATACCCAACCAAACTTATCATTACGAAGATACATGGTATTATCAGGGTTTTTTAAAATAGGAGCAACCAATTCTTTTGAAATTTTATAAGTTGGCCATTTGTCAAAAATAAAACGACGAACACTGGTGAATTTATTAATATAGGGCAAATGTCTCAAATGCTTGGGCGGTCTGAAAACGTGATCAACATAGGAATAAAGGACAGCTAAACCAACAGCAACGCCAATTGTTATACGCTTACCTTTATTATTAGGATTTGATACAATATTACCAATATGCTGTTCATACCATGCTAAAATATAGTTTGTATTCAACCATTCAATGTTTTGTACAAGTTGATGAAGATTATTGACAATTAATGACATATTAAGTTTGTTATTTTTATTTATTTTTTAAAAAAAAAAAAAAAAAAAAAAAAAAAAAAAAAAAAAAAAAAAAAAAAAAAAAAAGGTGATGAAAAAGAAAATGCAAAATTTATAATGTAACACAGAGTAGACTGACTCTTTGGATATAGAGTTTCACTTGAATTTATTTATTGTAGCACCATTACCTATTTATTTAACCTCTTTCTACCTTTTATTTATTTACTTTTTTAACTTTGATTTATGTGTTATATTTCAAAAAAAAATACATATATCTCTATGATTTATATCTATTAATAAATAAAATATAACTTTTATAAATGAATAATATAATAATATTATGCGAAATAATAATAATTGTAATAATCATAATAATAACATTAATGATAAAAATAACATATTAATAAAAATATTAGGGTATGTGGTTTGTATCTACTAGGTTTCACAAGAGAGCAATAGAGTAATCCTTGTCGATTAGGCTAAACTATTGCTTAGTTTTGTTTAAGCGGAGACGAAGGCATCTTTTTCTTCCCTTAACCTATTATAGTATATATTGAGTATCGATTATATTATAATTTAACGTTTTAACCGATTTATTTTTATTTCCTATTTTTTTAAATACATACTAATAAAATAGTATAAAATATAAAATGTGGTATAATAGAGTTTTTTTAAAAAAGAAAAAAAATGCGCTTAACCTCCGTTCTATTCCAATGCAGTTGTGTAAATGAGAAATAAAGTTTGATTGTATAAAGTTATCTCAGATTGATTTTAACTTTAAATTATGCAGTTCAACCTCGATGTTTATATCGGTTCATACAGACAAATGCTGGTATGAATTGAAGATTTGAATCAACGTTTTTAAAAATTATTATAATCAATAAAGAAAGTATTCCTGTTAATTTATTTACTAGAATAAGTTTAGTAACAAAAAAAGAGTATACTAAAGGTAAAAGATATATTTATTGTACATATGCATATATATAGACAATTATTTAATAAGTGAATATAAAGTTATTTTTTGAAGATTATTAATATCTTTTTTTGAATTGAATGTTCAAATCAGTAGGTGAAGCAAGTAAAGAAAATATAGCAACTAAATGTTCTTGATGCATAGAATCCTTTGGCAATGACCATTCATATTTAAGTACTAAATATATGATGTTTAAATAATAAATAATAGCAATAAAATGTAAGTTCAATTATTTATCAATTTGTATCCAAAAATAATAGTAATAAAAATAGCAATAGTATTATTAATACTTACAAAATTTGGCAAGGAACACTCGTTGTTCTAATAAACTAAAATTCATTCCTATTTATAATAGTTAATAATAAGCAATTAATAAAGTTGTCGTACTTGAACTATTTTTTTACATTTATTTACCAATACATTGACGAGTGCCATTAGAAAAAGGAATCCTAGAAAAAAAAATCAAGTAATAAATTCATAATGATTAGAATAATGAGTGTAATTAATATATAAGTTATTGCATTTTTTTGAAAAAAATTGAATGATTAAATCTTACCATGCCATGCCTTTACCAGCTAACTGTTCCGCTTCACCATTAGGAGACCATCTATCAGGATTAAAAGTTTCAGGATCGTGCCAAACATTACTAGAATGGTGAGTATCATAAATATTGGGAGTTACTAAACTTCCTTTTGGTAAAAAGATACCATTTAAATCAACATCTTGAGTAACTTTACGAGGACTTGGTAATAAGATTACTGGTGGATGAATACGTAAAACTTCCTTGATAATTTGGTTGAGGTAAACAAATTTTTTTGTATCTTCAATAGTTATGGATATATCTTCTTTTATTTCACCATTTGGATATAATACACTAATTACTTCCTGTCTTGCTTTTTCTTGAATATCTGGGTTCTTGGCTAAATAATAAAGGGCAGCTGTTGAAGCAATGGCAGTAGTATCGTGACTAAATTTTTAAAATAATAATAATAATAATAATAATAATAATAATAATAATAAATAAACAAATAAATCAATATCAAACTTATTTAGTAAAACGCGTATATTATATTTTAAAAATAATATTGAAATGATCGTACCCAGCTGTATGTTAAAAAATGGTTAAAAAAAAAATTGAATTAATAAAATATCTTTTCTTTATATCTTGCATTATTCTTATTTATATCTAATATATAAATATATATACGTACCGGCAAAGAAAATAGCAATATCACCAACAATTTCATCGTTTGTCAAAACGCCTTCACCTCGAAGTTCACTTTCTAGCATAAGAGTAAGTAAATCCTTTTCTGATTCATCCAAGTCTTGATTCTTGTTTTCCTTCAATTCTTTACGTTTACTTTCAATAACTTGAAATAATAAACCTCTCCATTTATGTAGTTCTTTGAATTCTCTTTGGCGTTTAGGGAATAACCATAGATAATTTTGCTCTAGTTTTGGAAACAAAAGGAAGAAGATATTACGAAGGTATCCAAGCACGTTTCTATATACCAACCGCCATTCACTATTTTCATCTTTGATAGAATTAAAATCAAATCCAAATCCAGCTTTACCTATATATAAAAATAGAAAATAAAACACATAATAGCAATAATAAATATGTCTAACAGAAAATAAAATAAGAAATGCTAATATATAAAAATAGTAATGAATATTTACCAATAATTTGGAGAGTTAATCGATCAAAATACTCTGTAACGTCTAAAGTAAATTCATTTTGAGGATAATTTTCTTCCCATGTATCAAATAAATCTTGAACAGATTCCCCAAAAAGCTTTACAGGAAAACTTCTATGAAAAGCAGGATTGACCAACTTCATAAATAAAAAAAATACATAAATAAATATAAATATATCAATTATCGTGAAGGATAGTATAGTAATAAATACGGAATATGCATATATATACATAAATGACTTACTTTGCGATGTTTCAACCATTCTTGGTCATTTGAAAAAAGAATATTATGAGATCCTGCGAACTGTTCTAAAAAGGTATCTTTTTGAGTTTCGAGACTTGATTTTGGAAATATGTCTAAAAAGAGAATGAAAATATTAAATTTACATTTATATTTCAGAGAAAAGATTGAAATAATAAAAATAACATAGTAGTTTACCTCCTTTTAAAAGAATTTGTTTGATAGCTACTGGATCACTAGTATGGTAGGTCCAACCTCCAGAATCTAGTTGCAAGTAACCATTGTACTTTTCTACATAAGTTTTTGAAGTCAGAGCGTGCATTTCCCTCAAGTTTACTTTTTTAATAATAGAGTTTTTGATATATTGGAAAAATGATACATAAGGTAGATGTCTAAGGTGTTTTGGTGGAGTAACAGCGCGGCGGATTGTATGACCAGTAACTAAAAGAAAGACAGCTACACCAATAGTGATACGTTTCCCAGTAGTATTAGCGTACCTTGAAATAAACTTGTCATACCATAAGAAGAGATCATTTCCAATAAACGATTTAGTAAGATCCAAATATTGGTTAACTGTCGAAGCTAATTGAGTCATTTTTCTTTAGTACTATTGTTGTTATTTTTTATATATATTGATTAATATATACTTATATGTTTTCACTATTTAAATTTACTTAAATATAAAATAGAAAAAAGGAAAGTATAAAAAGAGTGAGAAAAAAAAATTTATGATTTTTATAGTAACAATTAAAACTCCGAGTTTTTATGATCTGTTTCGGTCATAGTTTATTAAATTATGTTTTTAAGAATATTTTTATTTAAAATATACAAATGTATCGCTTTAAATATTTAAATAATTTATAATATAAATTAAGTTGTTTATTCAATGAATAATATTTCTACTATGATATTATCTTTTTATTAAATTTTTTTATATTTTAAACTGTATGTGTGTAACTATAGCTTATTTTATGGAATATGGTAAACCAATTTTTCCGAAGAATCTTCGTCACATGCAGTTTTTAGCCCTGGTTTTCAAGGCAGTAATATCATTTGATTCATAATGGCTCTTTTTATCCTTGATGATCCATTAATTTTTTTATTGTCCCATGTATTTTTTAAGACTACCAAGTTATTATTCATTATTGTTTATAAATATTGTTTTTTTTCAAACATTTTAAAAATGAGATAATTAAGAATGAAAGTATACCTATAAAAAGATTTTATGAGTATTGTAAAATGTATACAATCTTAAGTAGGTTATTTTTATTTACTTTGAGTTTTTTTTAATAATAAAGCATCTATACAATTTTATCCGTTTTTCTTTTTTTAGTAATATATTGATTTTTGATTTATACTTCCCTAAAAAGTATGGTACTTTTAATATGCATACAAACATGGATCAAAAAAAAGGTATTGTGCCAAAAAAAATAGTATGCCTAAAGTGAGCGGGATTTCAAAAATGTTAATTTTTAAAATTTTCATATTTCCGCCTCTATTTTTTTTTCCTTTCATTTTCTTTTGTTTAATAAACCCATCATGTTTATTATTACTTCTTGTAAGTTAATACATAAATGATATTTACTAAAATATAAATATAAATATAAGTATAAGTATATATTAAATATTAAGTGGGTTGAAATGTTTATAATTGTATTCCTTTCTAATATATTTATTAAACTTTTTTTTTTAAGTATTTTTTTGGGTTGGCGTTCTTGCTATTGTCCCTTACCTTTTGTTGGTGTGGTATGGTGCTTATTTCTGTAAAGAACAAAATTTGAAACAAAAATACAATGCTCAATGGTAATAAAATAGAATATCCCATTCGTATATAGTTTGATTGTTATATAGAAAAAATAGGCGTGTTTTAAATATAAATACGTGTGTGAAAATATTATAAAAAAGGGAGTGTTTATTTGACATATTTATTAACTACTCATTCTCTCTATATATTTTATCATATTATTTTATAAGGGCCCTCGTAACTGGTGGAACAAGTGGTATTGGAGCAGCTATTGTACGTAAATTAGCCAGCCAAGGATTAAATGTTGTGGTTGTAGCATTGGATGATGGATTAATGACCTCTTTTAAAGAAGCCATTGTTCAAGAATTCCCTGAAAGAACATTCCGTTTCATTGGGTGTGATTTATCAAATAGTCAGGGTGATTATTTAACCAAAATCCGTGAACAAACCGATGATATTGATATTCAAATCCTTTGTAATAATGCTGGATTTATTTCTACTGGTGCCTTTGCGGATATCAAGTTTGAGCGTAATATGGCCAATTATCATACAAACGTTACTGCTTGTCTTGTATTGACTCATCACTTTTTAAATCGTTTATTGGATCGTAAATTAAGAGGGTTGGTGACTTTTACTTCTTCAAGTGCTGGCTTTATTCCTAATCCTATGAGTGCTTTATATGGTAAATAAGATATATACACTTATAAACCTGTATATATGCACACATAGATATACATTTATATTTACGAAAGAAAATGTGTTAATCTATTTATCCTTTTTTTTTTATCTATTTATTTTATTATATAACAAAAAAAAAAAATTAGCTTCTACCAAAATCTTTTTAACTACATTTGCAGCATCTTTAGCTGCTGAGTATGCCGAAGATAAAATTGATATTCTTGTTGTGGTAAGTTTTATACTCACATTTATACTTATACACATTTATACTTATACACATTTATACTTATACACATTTATAATTTTATACTTATATTATTATTGTTAATATTATCATTCTTAGCATCCTTCGCCTATTAATTCCAACTTCTACAGCAACGCAGGAAAGATGTCAGCGCTCATTTCAGCCCAAAAAATCTCATCACCTCCATCTGTTATCGCTGAAACCATTTGCCGCAACGCTGGTAAAGTTATTGTATCTGACCAAGGTATTATTACTGTTATCATGAAAATTGCTACAACAAAAATATTAGATTGGAATGTATTTACAGAAATCATGAAAGTATTTTTAAGATTTACTGGTGATTATAAGGCTATGAAAGTGAAAAGAGAAATTCAAAAACAAGATTAAATAAATAAAGATTTCATTATTATTATTTATTATCAATGATTCTTTTTTTTTTTTTTATTTTATTTTACGTATTTCCCTAA
>MU612078.1:0-34425 GCA_025201675.1 Cunninghamella echinulata
AAAAAAAAAAAAAAAGTACTAGAAAATAATTATTTAAAAAAGAAAAAGCGGTCGGACTTTCTTGTTTTATAAAATAAAGTTTTTATGAAAAAAACAAAGTGACATGAAATAAATACACAAGGTTTGTGCTACAATTCTTAATTCTTTGCTTTAACATTAGTTATTATTATTATTATTATTATTATTATTATTATAATATATATATATATATATATATATATATATATATATATACATAAATATTATTTATTTATTTATGTTATTTATTAGATATTAAGTGATTAAGGTTTGCTTTTTTACTTTTTTTAAGGGGAGAGCGGGAGAAGAGAGGGAAAACATTTCTTTGTTTTTTTAGTTTATATTCCACATACAGATCTATTTACTCAATTATAATAATATGAATTACCAAGAAATATGACTAAAACCGATATGAATATAGTTTTATTGATAAACACTATCTTATCATCTAAAGTTTATATAAATAAACAAATAAAAAAAAGAGAATATATATTTTTTTATTTCACAGAGGACTTGATAAGTCATCCCCCAAATGATATATTTAAAAAACTATTGATCTTTTTACTATTATTATCAACATAATTATGTAATCTGTAAAATGGTTGATTATTAGTATTATTACAAGTAGTTATTAAATAATAATTTATGCACTTTTTTTTTTTCTTTTTTTTCCAAGATAACTAACGGAGTTTGTATATATAAAAATAGTGTATAGAGTGAGTATATCATTGTGGTTTTAGAAATATATAAAAATAAACTTTTATATATCATAATTATTATTATTATTATTATAATTATAATTATAATATTATAATTATTATAATTATTATTTTTTTAATTATTATTATTATTATCAATATTATCAAAATTATTATCAATACTATTCTTATTATTATCCTTATCAATACTATTGCTGTTATTATTATCATTATCAACACTATTGTTATTAGTATTATTATATTATAAATGACACAACTATTATAAATATCTATTTTAGCTATATATGTATATATAAAAACATATTAACCTTTATTATACAATCGTTCGCTTTTATCATAAAATCAGATTCATGAAAAAAAAAAAAAGTAGTTTATACGTTTCTATTCATAAACTTATATAAATACATATTTAATTATATATATATATATAATAGTAAAATGATCAACAAATATGACTGAGGTTTTGTTAGTTATATTACACAATAATATTCTCATAGTGTATTTGATTGGTAAAATAAGTAATAAAAAGGATTCGGTATGTTAATTTTTTTTTTTTTTAAATGGGTTTGACAAAAGGTGTGTGCACACCCAATCGGTACTTTAAAAAAACAACTTCGTCGGTTGCCGGTTTTTTTTTTGCTCTCCTTTTTTTTCTTGAATTTTTTTAGAGCAAATTTTATTTTATTTTTTTCTCTCTTTTTCCTTTACTTTTCTTTTTCTTTTATCACTCATTTAATTTATTCATAGTCTCACCCTATTAGTATTTTTATTTATTTTTTAAACTGATTTATTAATAATATTAATGAACCAATGGAGTTTTTAGTTGCAGTGTCTCAAAATAATCTAGAAATAGCTAGACAATTAATACAATCAGGAATAGATGTCAATAGCCCTATTATATGGAATGCAAAAAATACATATACGCCTGTCATACCACCTAATATAGCTTCACAGCCTGAATTATTAACAAAACTTCAATCGGATCAAGAATACCAAACCCGACCTTTAAATATTGCAGTCTTTGGAGGTCATATTGATATGGTTCGCTTATTATTAAGTGCTGGTGCTGATATCAATACAAAGGACGGTCGTGGAAGGTGAGAGAAATATAATTATAATTTTTAAGGGGGAAACATACAGTTGTTATCATGGGGGATTATATATATATATATATATATTTATCTTTTTTGGGGGATGATGAGAAAAAAAAAAATGGATAAAAATGGATAAAAATGGATAATGAATAATAATAATGATAAACAAATATTTGTTTTGTTTTGTGGTTTATGATTTATATAGAACTGCTTTGATATGTGCTATTTATGGATTGGATTTAGATGCTTCAAATATAAATACTTCAAATTTACATTTAATTTCACAAACGCATGAAAGTCACTATGATATCATGAAAAGTGTATTGTTAAGGCATCCTAATTTATATGTATCAACATTAGATTCACCTCAATATGAAATTAAAGGTATCACTCCTTTATGTTTAGCTAGTTATTTGGGTAAAGCAGATATCATACAGTTATTACTTGATGATGGTAGAATTGATGTTGATGGAACTGACAGTAAAAATGCTTCGGCATTGATGTATGCAGGTAAAATAAATAAATAAACATTTATATAAAACAATAGTATGGAAATGGTAGATAAAAAAGGAGTTTAATTTTTTTTTAAAAAAAAATATAAAATTTTCTTTCTTTCTCTTTTCTATTTTTCTTTTTTCTTTTTTTTTTTTAAAAAAAAAAAAAAAAAAAAAAATAGCCCGTGATGGAAACTTGCCTATTGTACAAATGCTTCTTAGTTATGACGCTTCACCAGATATTACTGATAGCCATGGTTGGTCCTCTATTCAATATGCTGAAAAAAACCCTGAAATAGTCCAACTTTGTGAACAAGCTTTAAGAAGAAAAAGACCTGATATTACAGTAAAATATACATATAAATATATAAAGAAAAATAATTATACTTATTTTTTTATTTTGACTTTTATTCATTTTAAAATAGATGTTTCATACACCAGTCAACCCAATAGCACGCTATCCTGTTAGTTATTCAAAGCTGTCAACGCTTATATCTTCATTACCTCAGTATCAATCATCTTTATCTCATTTAGAATTTGACACCATACAAGATATAGATTTAATGAATCCAATCACTGCACCTATCGTTCAAATAGTACAAACAGCTTTTTTACATGCAATCAAGTCACATGACTATGTCTCTTTACAAACATTATTACTATGGTCACCTCCTATTAAAAATAATGATAATAATAATTCTACTGGTGCTTTGTTAGTCAATTATCATGATCCAAAAACAGGTTTAACTTGTATTCATCATGCTATGCGTGCAAAACCTTTACCTTCATTAGATACCCTTACAATGTTATATCAAGCTGGTGCAGATATTAATGCTCAAACTTATTATGGAAGAACAGCACTACATCATTTAGCTAGGATTGGTGTTGAAAAGGATGGAAAATCATGGGGAATTCAAAAAAGTGCTGCAAAAGGTCAACAACAAAACAGATTACGTGCTAATTCATCTTCTTCATCAGCTCCTCCTACTATGCCAACACATTATGAAGAAAGTGAAGATACAAATTCAGATCAAAATAATAATAATAATAATAGTAGTAATAGTAATAGCCATAACAATAATAATATCAATAAACTTCCTTCGACACCAGCATCAGCTACATTTGGTAATCGATTATCTATCCAAAGTGCTGTATCCAATAAATCCAATAATTCGGATGGTGGTGGTGGTGGTGGTGGTAGTAGTAGTAGCAATCCTTCTAGAAGTTCAATGGTCGATGTATTAAAAGACCCTCTTACAAAATCAATTTTGGCTGCTCCAACTGTACAAGCCCATTTGGCTCTTTGTGCTTCTTTATTAATTCGTTTAGGAGCTTTAGTTAATATTGCCGACCCTACTGGTAATACCCCTTTACATTTTGCTGCTGAGTTTGGTGCCGTACCCGAAGTTTTGGAAGTATTAATATTGGAAGGAAATGCTGATTTACATTTAAAAAATAAAAAACAATTAACTCCTTTGGATGTATGCAAATCGGAAGATGTCAAAAAAACCATGTTAGGTAAATTAAAATAAAATAAAGAACGGCTTTATATAGATCTATTAATTAATTCATGCTGATCTAATTATTTTTTACTTTATTTTTTGAATAGCTTTGGAACAAGATCGTAAATCATCAACTCGTACAAAATCAACTGTATCCTATGTCAGTGGTGCTAATATAAGGCCTTTTGATACTGCAAGTGATTATAGAAATTCATTAACTAGATCAGCTTCTCGTTCCACTGTACCTTACATAAATAATATGGATAATCAACAAAGTAAAGCATATGAACCATCCATCATGATACCAACATCTATATCAGAAATTGCAGCTACCAGAACCAAAGAAAATAAAAAAAAAGGTGATATTTTAGATCAAATAGATTCTGATTTTGAGAGTATATTGAAAGCCTTCTTTCATTATCAAACATCTTATGCAGTTTCTATTGAAAGAGCATTGGAATTTATTACTGTCACCTTTCATCAAATCCAAGAATCTAATGTTGTTGGTGGAAATGTTGTACACTTGGAAAGAACCATTGTCCAATTAAGATTTAAATTACGTGAAGCTCATGATATGTTTGATCAAGCTGATAAAAGAGCGGAAAAAGTCATGTTATATTATCGTGAAGAATTGGAACAAGTTGAACAATTACATCAAGCAGATACTGATTTATTATACTTGCAAGAAGAAAAAGTAACCAAATTATTTGATGTATTTGAACGTATCGATAGTCGATTCTGTCAATTAGAAATGGATCAAGATGAATTAATCAATAAAATAGAAAAAGTTCAAAAAATTGTAACAAAACATTACCAACGGGTTGGTGGTGATCATCATACGACAACAACAACAACAACAACAACAACAACAACTGATCAACAAAAAAAGAATAATGATAACAACAATGATAACATAGATGTACAACTCTGTTTAACTAATGTTTTGCAATCATTAGCCATCTTAACAGCTATACCCACCAATGATTCAGCTCTTTATCTTCGTGAAGATCGTTTACGATTGTACCGTGATTTAGAACAAGTTGTAGAATTGATATCAACTCATTTACCTCCAGATTCAGATGGTCTCTCTACTTTAAATGAAAAATGGGATCAAGTGAAAGAATTACTTACAAAACAGCCTAAAGAAAAAAATAATAATGATAATAAAAATGAAACAAATAATAATGACAATAATACAGATTTAAATAGCATGTCTACTTCACCAAAACCATCAACTCACTGGCAACGTCAACTTACTACCGCTTCATTATATCATTCCTCTACAACAAATAATAATAATAACCAAGATAATAATAATAATAATAATAACAATAATAATACTCTTCGTACTTTAAATGAATTGGAGCTTTCTTTTGATATTTTAAGTGCCAATTTATGTGAAATTCAAAAGGATATAGATGATAGCGCTGAACAAACTAATGAAATTATGGATGGAAAAAAACGAATGTATGATGTATGTTTAGCATTAGAAAAAGAGCTAGAACAATTTAAAAATGTAAATAATAATAACAATGATAATAATGCAACAACAATAGAAGATGTTGAACGTACAGAAGAAATTGTTAGAAATGAATTAGATCAAGTCATGCAATGTACAAAGGCCTTATTTGATCGTCAAACTGCTTTAGATAATGATATAGCTGAATTAAAAAAGGAATATTTGGAAGTTGAAAAGAAATTAGATCAAGTTAAAGTTGAATTACGTCTCGTAAGACCCCCATTATTATTACAAGGTTTACTTGAAAGATTGGAAACTGATGAATCTACTGTAGTACGTATAGAAAAAGATTGGCAAGAAGATCCTAATTTAGTCTCTACCATAGAAGAAGATACAACTAAAAATGATCATCATCATCATCATCATCACGACTTACATAAATTAGATGAAGAATCAGATACAACTTTTTCATCATCAAGTAGTGAAATTATGGGAATGACTACTAACCATCATCTTCAACAACATGACAACAATAATTCTAATGGAGAATATACATCTATCATTCATTCCTTGAAAGATACCTTTAATACACCTTTATCAACAAAATGTTTAATAGCACGTTTAGATGCCAGTTTATACTCCCTTAAAGTATTAGCCTCCTATCAAATAAGTAAATCTCGTCAAGAATTAATCGAAGTCCAAGCAAGTTTAACACAAGCCAATGCAGATGTAACTGATGCAAAGAAATTACTACAAGAACTTTATGATGAAGCTGCTGAAGTAGCTCAACAAGTGTATGCTTTTAAAACAGAAGTAGAAATGATTATTCAACATCGCAAAGAAGAAGTTGTGAAAGTATGGGAAGTAGTAGATGAAGTATCAGTTGCTATCGATAATAATGATTTGATTTCATCTGATTATCGCCAACAACAACAATCATCACCATCACCATCATCTTCTACAGAACAAGCTTTAGACGAAAATGGAAATCCCATTTTACCATCTTCCTCTTCTGCCTTACCACCCCATTTAATGGATAAATCAGAAGATGATAATGATGATCAAGAAAGACATCAATGGATTTTACGTGAATTAGAGCGATTCCATGTAATTCACGAAAATTTACAAGATGCCATTGAAGATCTAAAAAGAGAAGAAGCAGATATTGGTCAACGTGTTCGTCAAGTAGCTTCCACTTTAATTGAACCTCAAGTCGAGAAATTAGTTGGACAAAGTGATCAATCCTTACTTTCTATTAGTGATTATTTGGCGGAATTGATGGACGGTATTCGTATTCATGATCTTGGTATTAACATGGAAGAAGAAAGTACTGGATCTTCTGTTATTAGGTAAAATATATTACATTTTAATATAAAATAGTAATTGGAAAATAAAGAAAAGGAAAAAGAAAAAATCAAAAAAAAAAGGAAAAATAAATCAAAGTTGTTCATTTATTTTTCTTTTTTCTCGCTTTTTTTTTTTAAAAAAAAAAATAGTACAAATGGAACTAACACTAAACTATCACGTTTAACAAGTCTTGGAAATGATTCAAACAAATTATCTCAACAACGTATTTCTTTAACTAGCACACGGTCTACATCATTGTCAGCACGACCTTCTATAATTGAACAAAGTAAACGATTATCAATGGCTATGAGCATACGTACACCTGATAAAAAGCGTATGTCTATGATATCAAGTTCAAGTCTTTCATCCTTATCATCCTATCAACAAGAACGTATGCTTTCAAGAGCTTCTAATCTTAGTAGTATTATTAGTAGACATCGCCCTTCACAACAATAAATACATATATTTATATTATATATTACATTTTATTACTTATATTTATTTTATTTTCTCTCACTTTATAATTATATAGTATATATATATATATATATATATATATATACCAATACCTAATAATTATTTAAATAGTTATGGAATTAATATATTAATTACTATTTTTTATTTTATAAATAAATTTTAAACAAATTATAATTGCTCTATAAATAAAAATATCTATACACGCCTTTAAATAATATACACTGTAGTAATAATAAAAAAAAGGTACAATACGTAACAGGTGTACTAAATGCCATATATACTAATTATAAATTTTACTATAAAGAAATACAGAAGTAGTGTAATACACGTCCAAATTAAGGGTTAAGTGATAATCTTGTAATACCAAAAGTATTTTTATGCATAATTTATTAATTTTCCTTCATATTAACTTTAAAAGAAAATATTTTTTTATGATATTATGGTTTTTAGTTTATCTTCCACATCGTTACATATTTTTTTTAGTTAGATTATTGAAAATATATTTCAAAAATAAAAGTCGGGTAATCTTTTTTTTATCTAATAATAATAAATAATTTACTACTGGAATCCTATTACTTCTTGTCACACCATATTTCAAATAGTACTTGCGGTAAGGATAAATAATAATAATAATAATAATAATAATAATATAAAAATTCACTTACAGATAGCTTATAACACCGCTAAAATCCGTAGCCCTTCGTTAATATCTCTATAAAAGGTGATTAATTTTAGTAACCAATCAATGTAAAGATCGGATAATGTATTACATTGTTAAAGAGTAAACAATTATAAAACAAAAAATAAAAAGAAAACTGTCTTGAAATAAAAAACACCACTATTAAGTAAAAAAATAGCTCACCTCTCTCATCTTGAATAAAAACAGATCATTGCTTATTATCACACAATATTTTATTCTAAAAGAAAAATTTTCGTTTCAAATATTATAACAAAGTATAAAATACAGTGTCAATGATACAAGTACTAACAAATACTGAAAGATATAATAATATAAAGGATAACAACATTATAATTGAAGATTGTGTTAATTATGATATGAATGTAAAATATGAAACTGAAGAAGATTATGAAGTTGAAAAAATAGTAGAATATAAATGTATAATGGTAAAAGATAGCTATTACTTTATCAAATGGAAAGGTTACCTAAATCTGATAATGCATGGTAACATTATAATAAATTTAATATCAAAGAAAGTATAAATATTTACTAGAAAAAATAAAATATAATTTATTTAATATATAATATGGTATATAAAAAAACTATGAATTTATATAAAAGCAGCATAAAAAAGGTATTGCCTCTACGCGTATAGCTAGTGAGGTGTCTACTATTTATATATGCAAATATATAAACAACTAACTTCTTTTTAGCATTGATATCAACATACAAAATAATCTCAGGGTAAAATTAAAAAATCAAGTATCAGTCATATATTTATAAATTATTTAAAATATTATTTATTGATTGGTTTATGTAAAAATAAAAATAAAAATAGTTTTAATTATATTTATAATTATATTTATAAAAGAATTCGATGTTTCCAATCAATTTTACACCCTTCAGCATAATAGTGACAGCCAAAAGAAGGATAAAAGTTATAATGCTTAGCATTTCCATCCAATATCACAGCCACCCTTGTCATAATCCATACAGAAAGGATCAGGATAATGATAACCACACTTCAAGGAATGGGCATTACCATGGGTGTCGCAAGTTTGTCCAGCATACTCACCTGAATTACATCTTCCACAGCAATTGGTATCAAAGATATTACAACAACCTGCACTAACGGTATTAATAAGGTACACCAACAATGTAATAAACAAGAGCAATTTTAACATCATATTTTTATTTTGTTTTGTTTTAAAATAATAATAAAAAAAAAAAAAAAAAAAAAAAACATTATCCTTTTTATATAAAAAAAAAAAAAAAAAAAAAAAAAAACTACTACCAATGAAGTTGAAAGTTTGAATTTTAGTTGTAAAGCGTCAAAATAAACTGAAGTAACACTCATTGGATTATTATTTGTATGCTTTTTTTGTTTGTATTCGCAACCACTGGATTATTGGGTCATGAATCGTAGTCAATTTTTTTTTTCATATTTTTCCCATATTTGTACTTCTGCTATTTTCCTTATTTAAGCAATAAAAAATCAAGTGTAACTTAGTACAGGATTTTTTCTTTTCTTTTGCATTCTGGCCATTTTTTCTTCTTTTTTTTGTCAATTAAAAAACTTGATGCAGAATAAGGCTACGGTGCATAACATCAATGGCCTTTATTCAAAAATTATTATAACAATGATATTTTTTGATAATATATTATAAAAACAATCTTTACTGGTAATATATATTAATTGTGACAATGAAAAAAAAAAGGGATTAAAAATATAATAAATACATGAGATTTTAACTGTCTTAAAGATATATGAAATAACATTCAAAAGAAAAAGCATAATCCTGTAATGAGTGAATCCAAAATGGATATTAACTTCCTTTTTTATAAAAATGTTGGAAAAAAAATCCATCTGTCATATTTGTAAAGGAAGATGTGGGAAATAAATAAAAATAGCAACCTTTATTTTCTGTTGAATAGCTAAAACATAAAATAATTCCATTTTAAATAAAAATCTCTGTTTATATACTTTTATTTTTCTTTATTTAGGTTAATATTTAACTTATGTAATGGTTGCGTAAAACTTACATCATTTCTGCACTAATTAATATTTTTAGTATCCAGACAGTGTATTACTTGGCATCGTTTGTTTCTCTCTTTTCTTTTTTTACGTGAGTAAAAGATGTATTGAATATAGTAGTATAACCTAGGATCACGTTATATATTATATTTCTAGTATTAAGGCATTTTACGTTAGTACTGCATTTTTTTTGTTAGTTTTTCAGAAGAATTGCAAAATGTTATTTAATATATATATATATATATATTACATATTGAAACTACTGTAGTATTAGACAAACTAGCTTGATTAGAACATGTCATATTTAATATATTCTTTTTTATTTTTGAAATCAAACAACTATGTTTAAAAATAATACTCAATATATAAATAATCAATCAACAACAGATTTATGTTTAATAATTAACAAAATATATAGTTCACGATCAAGAACATCTTTTATTTGTATTTGATTTTCAACTAAAATTTAATATTACAATCATTTAAAATATAGTTTATTAATTCCAACTTTGTGTAAACTGTTTTTATTTTCTTTTATGTAACTTGTTCTATAGTTTTATATGCATCCTTTTTACTCTTTTATATCGCTTCCTAGATTGTCGCCACCATATGGCTATTATTTTGCTTTATCCCTTTGAATTCTAAAATGTATTAATTTTTATTGAATTTTGTTTCGATATTTTATTTATTTTAAACTTGTAATGTTGAAGTATACATCATCACCTACCAATACAATTAAATATAAAGCCGTTTTTGAAGTTGAAGAACAGTCTGTAATAGTTGACCTGCATAAATTACTAAAAATGGTATATTCAACGTTATTCATAAAAAAAGACTGATTACAAAAGTATTTCAATTTTTTAATCAAATCATAAGTGAATCTCAAGCTATAACATATATAAAAATAATTCTTTGAAAGATGGTTTTTTTACACAAATAACCATCATCTAATGACCAATTTTGGGAATTAAAAAAAATAGAAAATGAATAAAAGCATATTAGAACGTTTACACTATTTTGTTTTTGTTTTTTTAATACAGCTCCAGCTTTTTTTTATATATACTTTTTGCTTGTGTATTTGTTTATTTATAAAAAAGGTCGATAAAAATGCAAAAAAAGAAAAAAAAAAACTTTGAGTTGCAACTTGATTTAATTTAATCAAATTATTTTAAATAGTATGGTTCAGAGATTAATGTTTTAATTTTATGTCGTATAATCAATAAAAAAGCAAAAGATAAAAATAAGTAAAAAATTATCAATTCATACTAAAAAATTTTAAACGTCATAATACGTAAATACGATGGACTTAAATATATAATACAATATTGGGTTACTATTATTATTAAAAAAGAACCAAAGCTATATTGAAATTTATATAAAAATAAAAATGTTTTATTTATAATTTATAGAGGTTTTTCAATTGGTTCACCGCTTGAAGCAGCGGACATCATATCTAAAGCTTTACGGGTACATTTTAATATTACAGGATCATTCGTTAAACCAAAGGAATTAAACACTTCTTTCCACCATAAATACCAATCCTTCACTTCATCGTAACTGATATTATTTGGATTTAGAGTTAACCATTTGTAAAGCACATTTAACCATTGAGGGAAAAATTCATTTTCTAATAATTGTCCAAATACATTATCGGAGATAAGGTCATGCCAAACCAAACACCAGGCTAAAGGTTCCAGTTGTTGATCTCTAGGATTAACAATAAAATCATGTCGAAGGACATTTGTTAATTTTGGTATAATATTCTTTTGAAGGAAACTGTCCATTTGTTGTGATGTCCAAACACCTTTCCATTTTCCAATAACTTCTAACGCCGATTCATCTGAAGGGTGCCATTGTCGTAAAATGACAGATAATTTGTGTCGAATAGTTGTACATATGTCTGCTAATCTCCAAGCCTGTAATACTGGTAACCAAGGATGAATCCAAGTATGTACCATTTGTTCATCATTACGAGGATCCCAATCTGATACTGCTTTTGTAATTTTTGGTAAAATAAGCTGGTAAACAATATTTTCAAATATGAATCTAGGTAATACTTCTTGCCAAGCTTCTAATAATAATATTACTGAGTCAGGATCACGCACTTGCCATGTATTACTATATTTTAAATAATAATAATAATAATAATAAATTAATCGGTATAAATATTATTATCATTATTTTACTAATTTGCATTGTCTGATTATTTCCATCTACTTACTTTATTGCACTTCGTACTTTACCAAGCCAAATTGTGTTCATCATTGTTTCATATGGAGTTGCCAATAAATCTTGTTGTTGTTGCTGTTGTAATCTCCGTCTTGATTTTTTATTTTTTATTTCATTATCATCGTTACATCTCAATAAAGGTCTCCATTTTTTAATATCGTCTAAACCTAAAGTTGGGTTTGCTAATACATCCCAATAAGCACATTTGTATTTCATAATAGGTGCCCAAACAGCAACTACCATAGCATCTAAACCCAATTGTATAACTTGATCCATATAATTTTCTTTTAATAATTCAAACTGTTCACCAAATAATGTTGTAATAGTCGCACTTTCATACATTCCGTTTGCTAATGCATCACGTCCAATTTTTTGAAGTTGCAATCCAATATTTTTAGCTTCTTGAATTTTTTTTAATTTTTCTTCATCCACTTGATATCTTTTTTCTATTGTACTTAATTCTTCTTCCATTGCTTTCCATCTATATACGGTTGTTTGCTTTTCCCTTGATAAGTTTTCTAATTCACCACGTGATAAATCAACAATAAGACGAAGATTATGCCTTAATTCTGGTAACCGAGTTGTTGTTTCCATTAAAGTAGGTGAATCTGTACGTTTTATATCTGATAATGCTATTTCACGTATATCTGGACCCGTCATATCAATTACTTTTTGTGGTTGTTTTTGTAATGATTGTTGTACTTCTGCTAATATATCACTTGCTGTTTGATAGGTTACCTTTTTAGATTTACGTTTTTTCCCGTATTTTGAACGTCCTTCATGTCGAACTTGTTCTTGTATATCATTATCATAGCGTTCCTCATCTTCTTCTTCATCTTGTGTTTTTTTCCAAGCCTGTCGTAGTTTACCTTTTTTTTCCATTTCTTCATCTTCATCTTCCTCTTCTTCAGAACTTGATTTATACTTTGACTCCATTTTAGCTTGATCAGTACGTTCATCGAATCCACGAAAACCCATCCCCATACCTTTAGGTCTTTGTTTCGTTTCAACGGGGTTGATAATACCTTCACCGGTCGAACCTAACCCTTTTCCAGCTTTCCAGCCCATCTTTTCCAGCATTTTTAAACCATAACCAGTAGTATGTTTTGTAAATTCAGCAAATCCAGGTCCAGGTGAAGCAGAAGCCGATCTTGGAGGTTGTCTTGGTGATCCATTATTTATTTTCTTTTCTTGTAAATCTTTTTTGACACGCTCTTTAGCTGGATCTTTTTTGGCTGGTAAAAAGCTAGTTGCTTGTTGAAACATGCTTGCTGCTGTTGAAAACCCCATTCTAGTATCTTCTTCTTCTTCTGAATCATCATCACCCATATCTTCTGCAAATTTTTTTTGTTTTTTTTTTTTATGTTGCTGGAATCCTGCAAAACCCATCACTTCATCGTCATAATCTTGGTCTGTGATATCAAAACTAATTTTTCCGTCTTCATCGTCTGAAGAATCTCCTCCTTCATCCATATACTGTTTCCTTCTTCCCATTATAGATTAATATTATTTTATATATATTTATATTTATGTTTGTATTTATATTTGTATTTGTATTTGTATTTATATTTATATTTTTAGGTATATATAAAAAAAAAAAATCTATAGATAATAATAAATAATATTTAAGAAAAAAAAAAGAGAGAGAATGAAAAAAAATTGAATGGAGAATAAAAAATTTAAAAAAGTGGAAACAAAATTTTTAACCTAAAAAAAGTTTAAATTACCGCAGTTTTTTTACTTTTCTTTTTCATTTCCTATTTTTTCTACAGGAAAAAAAAGTATACACCATGGGGAAGTCAAAGCAACAACCTAGAGCTAAAGGAAGTTTGAAAGCTGCTAGTAGTAGGTAAATAACTAATCTTACATTATACGGATATAATATTTCTTCATTTATTACAAATAAAATTGTTTTTATTCGTTAAAAAAAATGGTGAAACACGTTTGACTTATTTTTTATATTTTATGTTTTTTTTTTCTCTTATGATACAATAGTCGTGCAGCAGAATTGGCTGGACAAAGTAGTAATACGGCATTATCGTTTTCAAATTTAGGTGGATTTGCTCAATTTGCTAGTCCTTCGATTGCTATACAAACTTCTTCCAGACCTGCGACACCTGGATCTGATGCAAGCGATACTTCTGATTTGGATCCTGAATTAGTACTTGTTATAAAAAAAATAAATAAACGTGATACTACAACAAAGTTAAAAGCCTTGGAAGAATTAGATTCTTATTTGAATTCTCATCTTTATGTTATCAGTTCTATCTTACCAACTTGGGTAAAATATATATCATATTTTATTACTGTTATTTTTATTAAAGTTTTTTATAATATTAATCTCGTGTACCTTTTTTTTTTTTTTTTACTATAGGTTATTTTATATAATAAGCTTGTATTAGAAGTGGATCGCCGTGTTCGACTTGCAACTGTCAACATTCATCAACAGATAGCTCTTCATGCAAAAAAAAAGTTAGCCCCTTATTTAAAAGAATTTATCGGCCCTTGGTTAATATCTATGTTTGATCAAAGTAAAGATGTAGCAAAAGCCTCAAAAATATCTTTTGAAGTAAGATTAATCATTGATTTTATATATATACGTTGAAAATACATTTATTGTTTTTTAAATCATCTGTATTTTATTATTATTATTATTATTAATAGTCAATTTTTTCTGAAGAAAAACGTCAAGAAGTACTTAAATTTTGTCAAAAGAATATTTTGGAATATGTCACAGAAATGCTGCTAAATAAAACTGTAGAAACTTTAAGTAATGCATAAAAAAAGATTACATTGAATATTTTTTTAAAAAAAAATAACTTAATTTACATCTGCTATTATAAATATATGTATATTCTTTTTTAGGTGACGCTCGATATGTATCTCCAGAAGACATGACCGCCAAATATGCTCGAGTTATGGCGTCCTGTATTTATGCTATCACGTACCTTATAGGTAATGAGTAGAAAAAATAAAATAAAATAATTAACTGACAATGTGATGAATAATATATTAATACACTAAAAATATTTATTAATAGATTCACTTTCTGAAGATGAACGTATGAAATTGGCAACTGACTATAATGCATTACTTGATTCGCCTTCTTTTTGGAAATTAGTCAGCCATGATAGTCCAATTCTTCGTACAGCTGTTTACCATTTAATCAAAGTACTCATACTTAATTGGTCAGGTAATCTTACAAGTAGAAAAGGCTGAAAAAAAAAAAGAAAAAAGAAAAAAGAAAAAAAGATATCAATAGTTTTTAATTTATAAACTATCATTTATTTATCTTTAGAAATGATTCAATCACGACTTGAAATTATTTGTCCTGAATTTTATGCTAGTGTATTCTCGAATAAAGACGTCTCTTCTCATTCCGAAATGTGGGATTCACTTTTACTAATGACAAAAAGTAAGAAAACTTTATATTATTTATATTTTTTTAAATAAGGTATGTATGTAATGAATTTTTAAATGGGGTTTTTTTTTTTAAAAAAAAAAAATAGAATTTCCTGATTCTTGGATGCTAATTAGTAAAAAGAAATCACCTTTGTCAAAACTATACAATTTCCTTCGCTCTGGTTTAAATGGTTCTACTGGAATAGCTTACCCCAGTCTAATCGCTTTACTTGCTAATTTACCAACTAAGGTGAATCATATATACGTATTCATTATTATAAATACTTTCAACTTACTGACTTTTTTCATTTAATTTTTTTTTATCAGTTGAAAGAAGAGCCTAATTTTTATAAGGATGTATTTGCCAATTTTTGGAAAGGTTTATCCAGCAGTCCTATTGATAATTTCAATTCACAGGATGTAATTAACGCATACGCTGAATGCACTACATATTTTGCTATGAAGAATAGGTAATTTGAAAATATATAGAGCGTAATATAACATAAAAGAATGAAGGGATAAGAGCGCTGATATTTTATCTTTTTTATTTTATTTTTACGTAAATACACTCACAATAGAAACAATAACGATATTAGCAAGTATTTAATTGATACTGTATTCTTTGATGCAATCAAGTCCTATTTTATACAAACAAAAGAAAACGCCACCTACTTTAATAAATTCAATGATCAATGTGGTATATCATTAGCAAAGCAATTGATGATTTTAACAAAGTCTGATGTTTCAACAGACGCATTATGGGCAAAATTGGATACCTTTTGGATTCAGATAATTATTGATTGTAATGGGCCGGTACCTAATGAAAAAGTAGATATACCTTCCTACTGTAAAAAACTTGGATCATTTTTGTCCTGCATTCAAAATCAGCAGTACCCTATAGAATCTAAAAAATGCATTTCTGGTTTAATTCAAAGACTTTTTACATCTGCAATAGAATCAAGTTTGGTACATAAAGGTAATAACTGGCGGTAGAGGAATTAAAAAAAAAAAAATTAAGAAAGGAACAGAGAGACATAAAGAAAAGTATATATATTTAATTTTTATTGTCATACATTTATTTATTTTTCAGACTTTACTCCTGATCTTTTGGCTTTAAGTGAAGTATTGATGAATAGTTTTACTACTATAGTGATTAATGATTTGGTAATAAATAAATAAAAAGAAAATGCATTAATGATTCAATTAAAATAATTACTAAACACTTTTTATTTTTATTTTATACCATAGGATACAATAAATACTTCTAAACTGTTGCTTTCCTTACTACCAAGTCTATCTAAACCATCTATTCCATCTCTCATGTCTGTATATGTCAGTATTGTAAATAATCTTTCTGACCAAAGCGTTAAAAATCAATTATGGGAAAACATTATCATCTGTTTATATGAATTAGAATCATGTAACAATGAATTACAGCAAATAATGACTATAACATCGTTATTGAATCAGGTAATAATTTGCTAATAATTTGTAATATATTATTAAATAGGTACTTATACTTAAAAAGAGGGTTTTTAAAAAAGTCTAACTTTAATATTCATTATTTGGTAGATTCAATTACAAAAGCCTCACTTAGATTTTAAAACTAAGCACTTGAATTTATTGATGGAAAAGTTGACTTCTGATCTCTTTTTGAAAAACCCTACTTCAAACAATGAAATTCAAATTGATGAAATACGACAATCCCTGTTACAAAACGTCCTTATACAAGCACTTACTTTACATATTGGTAACAATTCTTAATATTGATTAAAATAGTTTTATAATGTTTATTTATAGCAATTAATTTTATTTTATTTTATTTTATTTTATTTTTATTTTTATTACTACCGTTAGACCATGCCATTTTATCAGATGAATCATTTAATAACATATTGGAAAATATACTAGTAGCACTTCAATCCTTTAATCAACATCATTATTCTATCAATAACACCAATCAAAACGTAAATACTCCCTCAGATAATTTGTCGAATTCTATAGTTAAATCAACATTAAATATACTTTTAAATTTACTGGACACAAAAAATCATGCCACTTTCTTATTAAATCACTCATCTATGAAAGATTTGCCAAGTCATATCTTTGATACAACATTCGTGAAAAACATAAAAGCATCTATACCTGAAGATGAAAATCAAGATGAGCTTGTTATGTTATCGAAGTCTGTATGGGAACGTCTTGTCAGTACTATTCAAGATAACAAAGACACAAACTCCCAAATTAAACATGGTTTACTTTATCATGTCAAGGAATCCATCATTGATGTTACTAGTGTTATAAGGTAATACAATAATAATAACAATGATAATAATAGAAGTGATAAGAATTTTAATTAAACTAATGTTAATTATATTTACAAATTACTATTACAGTCCATTAGAATCAGTTGAACGTGCTCAATCTCTCTTAACTAGTTTATTTGAAGACAGATCAACAGAAGATTACCAAATGGCCGTTACAACATTAATAGGTACTTTAGATAACTGGACGGCTCTATATAATACCTTACGTGAAAAGCGAACTTTAGAATATTTAGAATCAGCAGTCATTGATCAATATGCTAGTATGGACTCACAAATGATATGGGAGGATAAAGACGAACTATTTCCAGTACAATATGATATTTTTGATCTAAGCTCTTTGGGACGCTTAGTATTATTTACCACCACTTTCATTTTAGATGTTGTTGGGGTAGAAAGCTTTTTTAACACAAGCAACGAAAAAGATGTTTATCAACGTGATTGGTTAGTACGTATGATTATGCAAATTGGGTTAGAATGCTATCAAGGTTTGGGTAACCCTGGCTTATCTCGTCTTTGGAAATTTAATTCTGTTATAGCTGCTGGTATTACTGAACTAACACAAAATTCACACGTTATTTTTGATAAATGGTTCAATTTGATTAGTGCTAAAATTGTGTTGAATAACACAAGTCATTTTATTTATGAAAAGCTTAATAGTGAAGATAACAAAGTTGATAATCGTTTATTACATTTTACTTTAACATCATTAAAAGAAAAATCAGATGTCACAGATGCTTACTATGCTAAATTTATTCAACTATTAATGGATAAATTAGTTATAAAATATCAATGGGATGCAAAACAATTAGAAGAATGGTTATCTATACTTAAAGCTGAATCAAAACAAGGTAAAAAAGAGAAAATAAACAAGATAAAAAATCATAATCATAATCGTATATAAAGTAGTGCCAAATAAATAAATCATATTGCTCTTATTTTGTTTTGTTTTTATGCATAGTATCACCACTTACAAAAGCGGCATTAATGATCTCATTTAAAAATATCATTGGAACATCATCTAGTTATCAACGTCTTCAAAGTGAATATGTGAATAAATTATCAGGCTCTAAAGGCATGCAAGTGTTTGATGATTCACCTGAAGGTATTTTAAAGATTTATTTTTAATATATATATATATAAAAATTTAATATATATGTATATATAGCTCTAATTCTTATTTTTCCGTTTTTTTTAACCTTCTTCAATATTCAGCGTGGCAATGGCTGATATTATTAAATGCATCATCTTTACAATTTAGCTTCATTAATATTCCAACACAACGATTAATGTATTTAGTAACTACTCTGCGTGATTGGTTTGGTCAGGATTCCGACGATCATTTAGGCATCATTGAAAGAAAGAAAATTCAAGCACAGATCGCTTTACTGTTTAAAAACATTGCAGATGCTGTCCAAGAAGTATCTGGTAATCAATGGGATTTCTTTTTGGATTGCATTTATGAATGGATATCGGTAATTATTATTTATTTATTAATTTTGAACTGCTATATAATAATAATGGATGATGTATCAGTCTTTATTTATTTATTATATATTTATTATTATAATTATTATTCTATCTATAGTACAATGATTCTAATGATTCAGATAGTTTACCATTGATTTATAATACCATGACACTTTTTTCAAAATTATATGATATGAAATTGGAAGGAAATAGCTATGTAGCAACAGTTATAGATGAACATTGGGATAAAATTAGTCACACTTTATGGAAAGCATTCATCAACGAAAAAGGTATGAATAAACTAAAATAAAATACACTTGTTTAACGAAAGTTACTAATCTTTACTTATTTTATTTTATTTTTTCAATTACCACTTTTACCTTAATTTTTAATATAGAAATTGATCTTCCTGTTTCTTTATCAAGACAACGTTATCAAGAACTATTAGCTAAGCTAATGAATACTATCCCTCAAAAATTAATTTTAAAGAATGCCAATTTGGATACGGTAAGTATATGTATACATATATACGTATATATATATATATATATATATATATAATAATAATGATATCAGTTATCATAAAACTCATTGTTATTTTTTTATTATTTACTTTTAACTAGGTTGGTCCCCTTTTAGGTGCCTGGAATGATTCTATTCAAAAACAAGCATACAGCATTTTAAAACAATGGATTAAAGAATACGTCGTAGATCTCACTGTTCAATTGGAATTTACTCAGAATGAAGAAGATTCTGCAAAATATAGTATAAATGACTATTTATTCCAACGATTGATTCATTTACCAGACTTAACAACTTGGGATATTACAACGGTTGATGAAAAGGTATAAATATAAATATATTTTTATCTATATATATTCGGATTTTTGATCTAGTTATTGATTACTTGAATTATATTTTTATTTTATATTATATTTTATATAGCGATTACACGAAATATTGGAATATATGATTTCTTGGCTTTTAATGTTTGAACATTTCCATGACATAGTGAGTTTATTATTAACACTAATAATATCTTTTATAAACATGAAGTGTAACTAATGGCCATTATATTTTTATGTATTTATTAATCTATTTATATACGATTTAGACTTTTAAATTAAAACAAGAATATACTTCACAATTAAAAGAAGCTGACGCACTTGACAAGTTAATGGTATTTATTTTCAAGATTTTAAATGTTGGGGCTGGACAAGGAACTCAGTCATTTGATCTTACATTATGGGATTGCTCCACATACGATTTAGATGGTAAATAATTGAAGATATATTTAATTTTAAAATAATACAATTACTATTTTGATTTTTTATTAATATATTATTTTTATTTTTATTTTGATACTATACTATATATGTAGGCTTTGATATTACAATAGATATAAGCTATTCATTGTTAGCTTCTCACTTATATTATTTAGCACTTAAGCACGTACCATCTCTTGTTCGAAATTGGTGGGTCAATTGTAAACAACGTCAACTTGTAATCGCAGTAGAGCAATATACAGAAGACCATTTCAGTAATATCTTAGTCAGTGATGAGATGGCTTTAATAAGCCAGCCTGATGTAAAAGAGCAATTAGAAGAAAATGAAAATGAATTTAAAGTAAAAGCATTAACGGCAACAAATGAAGTAGCAGCCACTTATTGCGTTGATGAACAGACTATGCAAATATCTATTAAATTACCAAAAAACTATCCTTTACAACAAATTCAAGTAGAAGGTGTACAGAAAGTTGGTGTTAGTGATAAGCAATGGAGAGGTTGGATGTTTGCTATCGCTGCTGTTATTGGATCACAGGTAAATAAAAAATAAAAAATAAAAATAAAAATTATAACAGTGAAGAATAATTATATATAATTCTTTATTAATATTTTCTTTATCTGATATTTATCCATTACTCTTGCTACTATTATCATTGAATATAGAATGGTAATGTTGTGGATGCACTTACAGTATTTAAACGAAATGTTAATCTTCATTTCGACGGCGTAGGTGATTGTGTTATTTGTTATTCAATTATCAGTGTATTAGATCGCTCTATACCAACTAAACAATGTCGAACATGTAAAAACAAATTTCATGCAAGTTGTTTATATAAGGTAATGTATATAAAAAAATATTGAATTTGAATTGAGAGGATTTTTTTATTAAAATATAAACCTTTTATTTATTTATTTATTTATTTTAGTGGTTCCGTTCATCAAACTCGGCTAGTTGCCCATTATGTAGAACAGTTTTCTAAACGAGAAATAAAAAAATAAAATCTTAGACATTGTATTCCAGAAAAAAAAAAACTTTCTTTTTTGTAAAAATAATAAAGTTTCTAAAAAAACCGGGAAATCTTTATTCCTTTTTAAATATTTTCTTTGTAATAAAAAAATATTCGGTTTTAAAAAAATAATAGCCGTTTTAAAGCACAAAAAACCTGTTGTAAGTAATCTAGTGAAACGAATAGAGTGAGTTATAAAGCATCCTTATTTGATACTGATCAAAATTCGATATATATATATATATATATATATATATATATATATAAATCTGCATACGGTATCTCTATGGTTTTCAACCCGGTAATTTTATTTTTTTATGCCGGTGTCAAAATAACTATATAATTAATGATTATCATGTAGTACTAAAATTTTTAGAGCATATTTAGAAAAAAGCATATCATTATACGTAATCAGTGCCTGAATAAAAACATTTTTTTTTTTTTTGAACATTTTACATCTATTTTTAATATGATATTAACCTTAATATATATTATTTTTGAAAGATTATAAATCACAAAAAAAAAACTAAACGGGAAAACAATGAAATATATATTTTTCGACTGATATGGAAAGCGCATAATAAAGTTTAGTTCCAGTTATTAATTCGTGTTATAAACTGGGTTTATTCTTTTATTAACAACAAAATTAATAAATATAAAGCCATTATTTTATGTACTAGTGGTTTTTCTTTTTTTCTTTTTCTTTTCTATTTTCATTTTTTATTAATATTAATTACCATATTTTATTTTAAAAAGAAATTGAATAATGTCGAAGTTTGTTATTAACCACACCACCTCTCAAGGATTTGATTTAAAACGTAAAAAAGCTGATTTCTCTTATTTTTTTTTCTTTGTCTTTCTCCTTATTGACTTTCTCTATTATTTTTATTATTTTATATATTTATAAATTAATTAGTTCAAACCGGCCTTTTTATTGACAACGACTTTGTTGAAGGTGCAGGTACTATTGATACTATCAATCCTTCTACTGAGCAAGTGATTTGCTCTGTACATGCAGGTAAAAATATAATAAAATAAAACAATAAATGTCTGAAAATGTATAAGAGAGTGAATGTTTTTTTATTACAACTTTCTTTTCATACACACTTTTCTTTTATTTAAAAAAATGTATATATATATAGCTGATGCTAACTTGGTAAATACTGCTGTTGACTCTGCTGAAAAAGCTTATAATGAAATATGGAGTAAAACATCAGCTCTTGAAAGACAACGTCTATTATTAAAACTTGCTGACCTTGTTGAACGTGATACTGAAGAGTTAGCTCAAATTGAAACATTAGATAATGGTAAACCTATAAGTCAAGCCCGTAACCATGAGCTTCCTTTTGTTATTGATTGTATTCGCTACTATGCTGGTTATTGTGATAAAGTTCATGGTAAAACTATTCCAACACCTGGCTGTTTATCTTATACAAAATATGAACCATATGGCGTCGTAGCCGGCATCATACCGTAAGAAAAATTAAAAAAAAAAATATAAAAAGAATACAAACAAACGAAATTATACAAATAATAATAATAATAATAATAATAATATATACATTATATTAAAATGAATTATAAATAGCTGGAATGTGCCTTTAATTATGTTTTCATGGAAAATAGCACCCGCCTTGGCAGCTGGAAATACAATAGTCATTAAAACATCGGAAATAACTGCTTTATCAGCACTTAAAATGGCGTCCCTTATTAAAGAAGCTGGGTTTCCAGCTGGTGTGGTGAACGTAATTACCGGTTATGGACATATTGCAGGTGATGCTTTAGCTCGTCATCATAAAGTAAAAAAGATCGCTTTTACTGGATCTGGTAATGTGGGTCGTTTAATTATGAAGGCTTCCGCTGAAACTAATTTCAAAAATGTTACTTTGGAACTCGGTGGTAAATCGCCTAACATCATCTTTGATGATTTGGACGATCAATCTTTAGAACAAGCTGTCAAATATACTTATATTGGTATATTTTCTAATAGCGGACAGATATGCTATGGCGGTTCTCGTGTCTTTGTTCAAGATGGTATTTATGATCGCTTTATTGAAAAGTTCAAGTCTATTATTCAAAATAATTCTATTGGTGATCCTCATAATGAGTCAACGTAATTATACATATATATATATATATTAAAAATAAATATATAAAAATAAATTGAAAATTAAGAATACTGGTAATTAATATATATATATATATATATATATATATATATATATATAGTAAACAGGGCCCTCAAATTTCTAAAACACAAATGGATCGTGTCTTGGAATATATAGAAAGCGGTAAATCTGAAGGAGCCTTAATTACGGCCGGCGGTAAACGATATGGTGATAAAGGGTATTTCATAGAACCAACGATATTTACGAATGTGACCCCAGATATGAGAATTATGAAGGAAGAAATCTTTGGACCAGTTGTGTGTGTTGCAAGATTTAAAGATACTGCTGAAGTTATCAAGTCAGCTAATGAAACTATTTATGGGTTGGCAGCTGGTGTTTTTACCCAAAAAATAACGCGTGCTGTGGAAGTATCAGATGCTTTACAAGCTGGAACTGTTTGTAAGTTTGTTTATTTATTTACTTATTTCTTTCAAATAGTTATATTTATATATAATATTGAATTAATATATATTTATGCATTCTATTTTAAAAAAACTTAGGGGTCAATATGTATGGCCAATTTGATTGTAATACTCCTTTTGGTGGTTATCACCAAAGTGGAATTGGTCGCGAACTTGGCCAAGAAGCTATGTCTAATTATTATCAGGTAGTTTTATTATTAAAAAAATTAAAATAAAAAAAAAATTAGTATCTAATCAATTAATTTTTTTATTATAATTATTATAAATTATTTGATAGATCAAAAGCGTAAAAATCAATATTAACAGAAATATTTAAGTAAAATACTTATTTTTTATTTTATTATTAATAAAATCAATGGGCAATATTATAAAATCAACAATTGCCAATTTTAATATTGAAATTCCGAAAAAAAAAAACTGCATGAATCAATTTGATATTTATGTTAAGGTGATAAAGCTGATTCTGATAGATTATGAAAATAATAAAAGAGAATATGTATTATATATATATATTTCTTTTATCATTTTTCAAAAATATTAAAATGCAAAAATAATTAAATAATCAATTATGAAAACTAAAAAAAAAAACAATGATGCTATTACTGAAACAGACTAAGATGGACAACGGTTTAATAATCCCAAGGAACAAATCTTCCAACAACGATTTGAAAAATATTTAAATAGAAGAAATCAAAAAATAAGAATATCAAATAAAAACAAGAATGATGATAGTGATAGTGAAGATGATGAAAAAAAAAAAGAAAGAATAAAAAATCAACCAGAGAATGAAAAATTATAGATGGTATCATTTGTACAAAGGATCAAAAAATAACGAAAAACAACAATGAAAGCAATTTTTTATAGATATATTTTCAAATTATCAACCTTATTAACCAAAATAAGGAAAGCTTCCACTACATTAAATCTAAAGCTATAGTCTTTTTAGCATTATTAAATATTAACCATTATTAAATATTAACAAAGGTAAATATAAATATAAAAAAACTGTGATCCCAGCTTTAATTAAAGAATTACTTGAAGAAATTGATCCAATTGATCCTTTTAAAATCACAAATAATCAATAAAATGAGTACCAAGCTTACTTGGGTAAACGCCCTCGATTATTAAATGCATTACTGTTCATAGTATCTTGTTTAGAGAACTTTGTAATAACTAATAAGCCTATATTTTATTATGATCTTTTATTTTTATTTTTATTATATATATCGTTTATCAAAATCTATAATTAAATGAAATGTATATTTTTTCTACGAACGATATTATAGACATTATTTTTTCTACATTTCACAGATTCTAAAAAATTTCAAACTCCAAATTTGGTACAAACTTAAAATTTTCATTTTAAAATTCCACTTTTTTTTTCAAACTTTTTTTTCTTCCTCTTCCCTTCTTTTTTTTTTTTTCCTAAATAAATGGCAAAACCAGTATCGCCTCTTGCGAGGACAATTGTTGGAGTTATTATTCAATTCTTTGTGTATGGATTGCTGATATATACTTGGTATATTTATGTATTTAGAATATGTGGTATACTTTCATTATGATGAATTATATAACGTAGCTACAAAAAATTATATCTTCTAATTAAAAAATCCCAATTTTTTTATCAATATATTTATAAATAGTTGCTTTGTTACTAGATAAAGAAAACCTCAATGTTCCCTTGGCAGGTAACATAAAATAAAAATTAATAATTTTTCCTACGTTTTAAGCTACTAAATATATTTTCTTTTTCTTTTTATTATTATTATTATTATTACAAACATACTAGGTATCTTAATAGCCTTTGATACTATATTTCTATTCATGTCTATTATCTCATATATTCGTATTGTTTATGCAGAACCCGGTTATCCTAATAACGTAAACTATATTTTGCATATAATGATAGTAGTAGTAATAATAATAACTAAAACTTTATAATCATGTCTAATATTTACTTATTTTCTTTAAACAGTTAGAACCAAGAATGGCCGAAACAACAGTACATGGATTCGATTCACACCTACCTCGATATTGCTATTCACCAAGTTTTTTTGATAAAGATACATTATCATGTATACCAATACAAGATACCAATATATCACCTGCTCTCTCAATAACAGAACCTAATGGATTACCTAGAGTTTGTAGTATATGTAAATGTATAAAACCAGATAGAACTCATCACTGCAGTGATTGTAATAAATGCGTATTAAAAATGGACCAGTAAGTCTAAATATATATATATATGTATGTATATATAGATACATAAATCAAAACTAATATATATATATATAATTATAATATATGTAGCCATTGCCCATGGATAAATAATTGCGTAGGTCATCATAACTATAAGTTTTTCTTCTTATTTGTAATATACACTGGTTTATATGGAATATGGGGCTTATGTAGTGCCCTTCCTTTAGTTGTAAAAGCACTTACTCAGCAGGTAATTTTTTTAAAAAAAAATAAGTGTAGGTGATAATTACTAATTTTAATAATGATATCCAATTAAAACTATTTTTTTTTTCTTCCTCCCTTTTTATTATAATAATAGAATAAATCTCTGGATCCACAATGGATAGTTTTTCATATCTTGTAAGTTGAATATTGACACTAAATGGATAATGACTATATTTAGTTTTTTTAAAAAAATTCTAATTTCAACTTTTAACAATTTAATTTTTTTTATATTTAGTGCATTTGTTTTTGGGTTAACTGTTTGCGCATTTTCAATCGCTCATGCAAATTACATTTTAATAAATAGAACTACAATAGAGAGTTTATCTACTCGACCTGATCATATTCGTGTTGATTTTGATATAAGTGGCCAAAATTACGAAGTCGTTACTACATCCTTGCATGATAGATTTTGGAATATTGGAAAAATGAACAATTGGAAAAACGTAATGGGAAAAAACCCTTTCACGTGGTTTAGTAAGTTTTATATATGTATACAATAAATTATTATTTTTATTCTTAATACTAATACATAAATACATATACATATATGTATATATATATGTATATGTATATATATATGTCATTAGTTCCTGTATATCGAACATCTGGTGATGGTTTAGTATTCCCTTATAATGATACATCTTACCAAAGTATCGTAAAACAGGCAAAACGGCAACGTGATATGATAGGTTGATATAAATGGGTTTTTATTATTACTGTCACTTTTTACTTTTACATATCATAATAATTAATATTTATACACTTTTTTTTTATTGCTATTACTATTAATCTTACTATTATTTAATAGTAATACTGCTATTATTTCATTACTTACTAATTTTTTGTACTAAATTTATATTAATATAAACATTAAAAGATAAAAAAAATTTTGGCATAAAAAACTGGGTTTAAAAACTATATTTTTTAAAAAATAAGGTATTGAATTTTTTTTTTCTTTTTCCTTATTTTTCTTTACCTGCATATTTAATAATTATATTATATATACCCTATATATTTTTTTATCTTTTACTACTATTATTTTTGTTAATGTATTATTATCATTTTCATTTAGCATTATATACTTTAAATCCTATTAATCTACCTACAACAATATTTGATAAATTACCACCTTACTTAATACCAAAAGAAACAATTGATTTAATTGATATTTATTACCAGCAAATCACCTCTATAATAAAAGATCGACCAGATAAAAACACATCAGCTAAACAGCAAGAACAGTCGCATTTATTTAAAAAACAAACGGATAGATCATTAAAACCAAATGTCCCCCCTACACCAGCTTATGAATACCAAAAAAATATAACTGCTACCACTACTGCTACGTCATCTATAGCAACAGCGGCAACAACAATTAATAACAATAACACCGACAATCCGCCCCATAGATCCAATACAGCAACATTTAATAATAATACCAGTAGTTCTTTTAATCTTTCATTTGCCAATGATGACTTTCGACTTGGGCCTATCGATATAGAAACGATATATAAAGAAAAGAAGAATAACAAAAAGAAAAACAATAATAAAAGTAAACATGGAACAACTTCTTCAATAGAAACAACTGCCACAACAGTAACAATAGACCAACACTCAAAAATTGGGTATGGTATTCTTCATCTTTATCGCGACGAAAACCCTGTTCATGAAGATTTAATGCCAGATATGCTATCAGCAATCAATAACAATGGAGAATTAGGGACAATAGTGTGTACATTATCCGTACCTTCTTTTATGACAACACATGACTTTTTAACTTTTGTAAAACCTTTTGATCATACAATTGAACAGTATAAATTTATTAGGTAAGATAGAAATATGATTTTTCTTAGCTAAATTTAAAATAACGATAATAACAGTAATAAAAACTGCTTTTTACTTATATATTAATCCATTTTATATTTATATATTGAAAATGAAAGAGATGTATCTCCAAACAAATATATGGTAATAATGAAATTCAAAGATGTAGAGTCAGCTTATACCTATCATCGTAAATTCAATGGTCGCCAATTTCATGGAATGGAGCCTGAACTATGTCATATTGTATTTTTAGCTTCAATATCTTGGGATATAAATTTAATACCACAAATTACTGATGACGACAATAAAGAATACAACGATAAATCAAATAAAAAAATAACTCTTCAATATCCAATGTTAAAAGATACTTTACAAGCTGAACGTAACAGAAATTTAAGACCTTGCATTATAGAACTACCGACTTGCCCTGTATGTTTAGAAAGGATGGATGAAAATATCACTGGGCTTTTAGGTTTTACTTGTCAGCACTCATTTGATTGTGGTTGTCTTGGAAAATGGGGTCATGGAAAGTAAGTTTATAAAAACAAAAAAATAAAAAATCAATTATGCAAAAAAAGTTAACTGATTCACATATATAATAGTTGCTATGTGTGTCGGTTCTCCGAAAAACCAGTATTGGAAGGATCAGGTCGTGATATACCTTTAAACATGGATAATACAGATAAGCTAGTACCAAAAAGAAATCATCAAGGATGGTTATTATCAAGGCATGCGAACGACGATAGATTATGTTGCTTTGCTTGCGGATCAACGGATAGTTTATGGATTTGTATGATTTGTGGACACATTGGTTGTGGTAGATACCAAGAAGCCCATGCCTATGAACATTATAGAGAAACAAACCATTTATATGCATTGGAAATCGACACACAAAGGGTATGGGACTATGTTGGTGATGGATACGTACATCGTTTGATTCAAAACACTGTAGATGGAAAATTAGTTGAGTTACCTGGATTAAGAAACGATCATTCATACCACTTAGAAGATGCAAAGGATAGATATGATCCGCATCATTATCATAATAACAACAACAATAATAATGGTATCGGAAGTAGTGGTAGTAGCAGTACTAAAATAAACAATGCATCTGTGCAATTAGCATTATCTGTGGTCGAAAGCTCATCTAGTACTAAAAATAACAGTGGAACAGTAAACCAACAGCATCAGAATGACGGTGACGATCAAATTAAAAGCGTATGGGGTAAAATACCATCTTCTTCCTCAATAAAACACAGAACTTCCACCAACCAAAAAGATTATGAAACTGACCTTATGCAACAAGAAAAAATAAATGCCATGTCTGTAGAATATACCAATTTATTAACATCACAGCTTGAATCACAGCGTATATATTATGAAGATCAACTAAATGCACTAGTCAAACAACTTTCAAGTCTGACAGCAAAACAGAACTATGTACAAAATGAAATACAAGATGAAATGGACCAACAACAAATTTTGGTGGCACAAAAAAAAGAAATAGCCCGTGAATGGGAATTAACGCAAACAAATAAAAGTAAATTGGAGCAAAATTGTCTAACTTGGAAAGATAAATATGAATCTGCTCGTTTATCGTGGGAAGAAGAAAAAAAAGTAACCATAATAATAATAAATAAACAAATATATAAAAAATAAAAATAATAATACAAACTCGTAATTTTTTTAAAAATATATTTATATTTATATATTATCTATAGGAAACTAACAAACTTTCACAACAGAACGAAGAATTAAAACAAATATTACAAGATAAAAAGAAGATGTTTTTAGAACTTAATGATGAAATCCGTGATTTGAAATTCTTTGTTGAAGCTAGAAATAAGGTAAATGATCTTCCAGAATTGGCAGGTGGTAATGTTGGTACCTTTCAAAAATCTAATCCTAATAAATCAAGTAAAACTAGACGTGGGAAAAAAGGGAAACGATAAATACGTATATATATAAACATACATACACATCAAACGATGACTATATAGTGAATAAATATTGGTATTATATTTTAATTTGAATATGGTATAATTTATCATTCTATCTAAAAAAAAATGGAAAATAAAAACGTTTAAAACTGGTAAATAAAAAGAGTGGATTATAATAAATATAATAAAATATTAAATGATAGTAAAAAATGTGTAAGTGAAGTAAATATATATATGCTATCTAGTCCCAAGAAACTTCTTTTGTAATTTTTGCTTTTTCAACAATGCATTTATTTTCTTTGTATTTTTGATTTGATTCATTTGCATAAATATATTTCCATCCTATTTTTGATAAACAAACTACACATGATATATCGGCTACAGTATGAAGCCCAGTCATCAATACTCGCTCCTCTTTCGCTCCTACTGTTATATTAGCCACATGATCCACAAAATATGCTGGGCCATGCTAGAAAACAATAATAATATTAAAAAAAAATAACCAAATCAATATAATAAAATACTTATATATACAAAAAAGAAGGCGTTTATATATTTTTCTATTTATTTTTAATACAAATAAAAATAATAACTATATAAATTTACCCTTCCTTGGAAAGCTCTTGATATAATATCATCTTGACTTATTAAATGTGAATGGCAGGTTGCGCAGCTATATATCCGATTATTATTAATGTAAACTTGGTGTGTTTTACTCATAATGTTATTAATTGAATATTAATGTATTTTTTTAAAAAAAAAAAATGTAATAATGAAGAAATAGAAAAAAGTAGAAATATAAAAGTTCAAAATTATTAATATAATAATAATAATAATAATAATAATAATAATAATAATAATAATAATAATAATAATAATAAAAGAAAGAAGAGCAAAAAAGAAAAGAGATAGGTATGAAAAAAATGGACAAAAAATTCTTTTAATTAAGACCACAGGAGTAAAAAAAACTTTTTATTGATCACCTGATATAACAACAGTTAATTTATTTTTTTCTAATAACTATCTAATACAGATTCATAAGTAGTTGATTTAACTCTACAAATGTCATAAATAGTTTCAACAAATTTACTAACACTATCAGAATCTTGTCTGGCCATTTCAATCACCATAAGTAACTTTTTAATACCAATAGATAACCTCATATCTGGCTTTGATTTTAATTCACTTAATGCGCTAATACGTTGTTGGTCATTGAATAAACCCATTTCCTAACATAATCAAGATATTAAAAAATAAAATATAATTAATAGCTATTAATTTAACATATATATACAGATATATGATTGACATGGTTATATACCTGTAACACAATATCAACTTCACTTAATGCCGTAATTGGTGGTACTTTAATTTCAGTTGCAAAAGCATCAATCAATTCCATATCTTTCAAAATAGATCTTTGTGAAGTTGTTGCAATAATTAATAGGCGTCTATCCTATTATAATTAAAAAAAAAAAAAAAAATAGGCAGTATTTATTAGACAAATAAAATATAGTTTCTGACTTATTTACTTATTTTTATTATATACTATACCTTTGGTGGTGGCTTTTTCAAAAGTACAAGAAGAGCTTGAAGAATAGCATTAGAAAATCTTGGGCCAATGTTTACCCAATCTATATATTAATCGTTATTTTTATTTTTTTTATTTAATTTTTTTTAATAAAAAAAGGATGAATAAATTTGGATTTTAAAGTGATTTTTATTTTTTTTTTTATTTTTTTTTTCTCGTTTCTTCTGTTTTCTTTTCTTTACTTACCTAATAATCGCTCAATATTATCGATAACAATAACACTAAGTGAGGATTTATAAGAATCATTAAAAACTTTATTGATTTCATTGATCTTTGCATTTTCCGTCATTCCAATCATTGATTCAGCCGATATAAGTTTAATGAATGGGAAATCACTTTTCAGAGCTAAAGAGGCTGCTAAAGCACTTTTACCAGCACCTGGAACACCATGAAGTAATATGCTAACCATAGGTGTGTGACTTGAATTACGTACTTGATCTACATATAATCTACCATCCTTTAATATGCTCTATTAAAAAAATATAAAGAAAAGAAGTAAATATGATAAATCATTAATATTACTATATTTTAAAAAATATAATATATATGTGAAACTTACTTCAATATGATTACCATAATGGATAACATTATTTCGTACTAACTGTTGTAATTCAGCTTCAGACACACCAAAAGAAGGTGGAACTTCTTCTAATGCATTTAAAAAATCCTCCATATTTACTTTCATATTTTCAACATCAGGGGCTACACCAGCAACAGTACCAACCTTAATATGTCTAGTGAATGCATAAGAAGAAGCAGCTTTGACTACACCAGAAATTTCAGCACCACTGTAATTATTAGTTAATTCAGCTAATTCTTCAATAGAAACATCTGGATCCAATATATTATTTTCACGCATCTAGAAAATAAAATTATTTATGAATGTAATATTAGACGCCATCCAATTAATTACATAGTATACATATATATATATATATATATATATATTTACTTTGCTGGTATGAATCTTTAAAATTTGCTGACGGCCTTTTTCATCAGGTAACCCAACTTCCATATGTACTTCCAAACGACCTATACATTATTTTAACAAGCAAAGATATTTTTTTATAATCAGTATAATTAATCTATGCCTTTCTCCTTTTTTTTATAAAAATATTTATTATGGCAATTAAAGGATTCTACTTACCAGGACGTAATAAAGCTTCATCAATCATATCCTTACGATTAGTCATACCAATAATAAGAATATTATTAAGTTGTTCAACACCATCCATCTATAAAATAATAAAAATAAAGAACATTAATCATACGCATATAATACCTCCCTCATTTTTTTTTTCTTTTTTATTATTTTTATAAAAAAATTACCTTTGCAAGCAATTGATTTACAACAGAATCACCAACACCAGTACTATCACCACGACTACCACGTTGTTTACAAATAGCATCCAATTCATCAAAGATAATAATATGTAAACCAGATTCTTCGCCTTTTGATTTATATTCCGCTTCAGCATCAGCAAAAAGTTTTCGAACATTCTCTTCACTTTGACCAACAAATTTACTAAGGACTTCAGGACCACTTACTACTTTAGGTTCCTTTGCGTTTAACATTTTTCCAATTTGGCGAGCCATTAATGTTTTACCAGTACCAGGAGGACCATATAATAATAAACCCTTGACATGCTGAACACCTAATTTTTCGACAATAGCAGGTGGGAAAATACGTGAGGCAAAAGCACGACGGAAAATAGCACTGAATTCATCATCTAAACCACCAATACCAAGATCTTCAAATTTAAAATCGGCACGAATAAGTTGTTTGGCAGCATGAGCACGGGAAGAATATCTGTTTATAAATATATTCATTAATATTTGCCTCTATTTTATTGTATTTTGTATTTATTATTCATTAATACATGCATATATATATATATATACTACTTACGCTTTTTTGGCACCTTTTAAGCGAATCATAGAATTTTGTCCTTTAATAAACTCAACAGAGGTTTGATGCATAAAAATACCACGATAAGCTTCATTTCTTGGTTTATCATGTTTAGCGTCGATCTCCCCACGCTTACTTGCCTTTAATACTTCAAAATCAGCCACTTCTACACCAACAACAGTGCATGAAAATTGAATACCTTGGAAATCAAATACTAAAAGTTGACCAACAGTAAACATTTGGTTGGAAAAAGACTATTAAAAAAAAAGACAATGATTATAAATGTAAATGCATATTAGATATTAGATATGTATTCATATCTTCATTTTTCTTCTCTTTCCTTCTTCCTCTCTTATTCGCTATCCATTGTTTAATTTTTTGTTTTTACCAAATTAAATATCTGAGCTAATTCTTCAGTATCCCATTCTTGAGTAGAAGCAGCACTTTTTTTGCGATAATCAATTTCAAGCCTTAAAACAGTTAAATAAACATCAAGGCCATTTGTTGCAGGATCATATGGTACGACTGATACACGCTTTTCAAGTGAAAACTGAGCCCATTTA
>MU612079.1:0-34350 GCA_025201675.1 Cunninghamella echinulata
AAAATTCTTGGTCTGTCATTGTTATATATCTATGAATTTTACAATTTTTGGCAATATTTTGTTTTTTTAAAAAATAATATTATTAAATTCGCTAGATTAGATTTATGTAAATAAATATGAATGTCAATTACTTATATGTAAAATGCTTTCATTTTTTCAAAATTAAAATATATAAATAATAGATATGAATGATGTTTGATCAATGATTTATTATTTTTTAAAATAAAAGTACATTGACGGAGTAAAAATATAAATTTAGTCAGCTTTTTTTTTTCATTTAAAAAAAAATTAAGTCTAATATTTTATAATCCTCTTTCTTTTTACTCTTCACTTTTTACTTTCTATTTTTTTAGCCCTTCCTCTTCTTCTTCTTCTTTTACTTTATTTTAAAATAAAATATAATAATGTCACGTTTACCTTCACAACCACCTGTACCAGAATGGTCATCAGATTGGAAACAGATTCAACCTACTTTACGTAAAATACGACGATCCATGGCTTCTTTACGCACTTCATCTTTAAAAGTTATGAGAGTCAGTCAATTAGATTCTGATATTTTAGATATTGAGCTTTTTGATATTCTAAAAGAACAACTATGGAAAGCTCTTTCACTATTCAAGGTATATATATATATATATAGTAGTATAAAAAGACAGAAAAAAAAATATAAATGTGTATAAATTCGACTTTTTTTTAACTTTTAATCATGTATATTATTGTAGCCTACTATAAAGGAAAATTTTGAACCAGAAATGTTGGCCATATTAAACTTTATTTTATTTAAACTTTCAGTATATGATTCTTCAGCTACTTATGGCGCACAATTACAAAACTTAAAGTATAGAAACGAGTGGGAGCATAGTGGCATATGTAATATAAATAATAACAATTGATATATAAATTATATGAGGTGTATTCGTACTTACTCCGTATCTTTTCTTTTTTTTTGTTTTGATATATACATATTTGTGCTATTTTATTAGTGGAATCGATTGCTAAAGACGCCCCTTTAACAAAAACACAAAAAATTATATATGGTATTTTAACTGTTGGAGGACAATATGCATGGACTCGTTCAAATAGATATATTACCGAAAAAGGGTGGGGAGAACTTGATGAGGTAAACAGTTATTAAGAATAAAGAAATATATAATGGGCATTATGGTTTGAGTTTTACTCATTTATTTTTTTTATTCTATATTTATTATACTAGTCTGATACAAGAAATAAAGTGTATAGAGTATTACAAGCTGGAGAAAAATACTGGAAAGCCTTTTCTTTATTAAATTTTTTGGTGTTTTTATATAACGGAAAGTAAGTTGTAAAAAAATAAAAAAAATAAAAGAGAAAAATGAAGAGTACATATATTTTTTTAAATAAGACCACTAAATATTATCATCATTCTTTTTATTTTTTATTTTTTAGGTATCGAACATTAATTGATCGATTTTTATGTATGAGATTAGTTTATGCAAAGAAATCCTTAAATAGACAAGTCAGTTTTGAATTTTTAAATCGACAAATGGTGTGGCATGCTTTTACAGAATTCTTGCTCTTTTTGGTTCCTCTGATCAATATTGAAAAATTAAAATTAAAATTAACAAGAATGTTATTACCTAAATCTTTTCTAGTCTCATCCAAAGGTTATGATCAGTTACCTGAAAATCAATGTGCTATATGCCATGATAATAGCAGTTCTAGTAACTCCTCTTCAAATGATACACAACATCAGACTCCTTTAGGTCAAGTACAAGATTATACTGTGCATAATCCCTATCAAGCCAATTGTGGTCATACGTATTGCTATTATTGTATCCAATCTAAAATAGTGGTCTTTGGTGGCGAATGGCCTTGCTTAAGATGTGGGGAAAAAGTAGAATCTATTCATAAAGTGATTCATAAAGTAGAGGATGTAGATATTAAAAAAGAGGACGATAATGGTGATGATAAAAACAAAAAAGTAGATGAAAATAAAAAGGAATGAAAAAATAATAAAAAAAGCCAATGTATTTATAATCTTATATTTATACATATAAATGAATTTTTAGTTTGATAATTGATTAATAAATAAATAAATAATTAAATTGTATATTGTAACAGTAATTATATCTTTAATATTTATTAATCAGATTAATATGATAAATAAATGCTTACAAGGAATTATATAAAATATCATGTAATAAAGACAATATATATATGTATATATTAAATAGAGTTTTGGAAGTAGATACGTGAGTTTGATAATAAAATACTTTTTTATTTTATTATATTTAAAAAAGAGAGGCTATTCATTTCCTTCTAAATCAAGACTTCCACTTCAGTAAAATATAGTATTTAATTTTTATAAGCTTCGCTAAGATCAGATTTTAAATATAAAGTTTATTTCTCATTTACAAAACATTTTTTATTTTTTTATTTTTTGTTTTTATTAATTTAGAAAAATAATTGATTTGTATTTGCCAATATAAGAAGATTATCATTTCAATACAATTAAAAATAATATGTACAGTCAAAGCGTGAAATATATTGCCACAGCCTATTGTTAGAGAGAATTGAATGAATAGCTATTTAAAACACAGATATTATACAGTATATAATATTTCATATGATTAAAATAATTTTCATTATCTTTGTTCCAATATAAGTAACTTAAATTTGAAGAAAACACAGTATGAGTGGATAGATGCAGTCTCGGCAAATCAAAAAACCAAGAAAGAAAAAAGGAAACTGTTTTAAATGTTAGAAACATTCAAAGGAGCAAAATATAATTTAGCAGCACCTTGTTTACATTATGAATATTTAAAGAAAAACCAATTAATGAAAATTCATTTAATTTATATAAAAGTATAAGCAAATAATCAATGAAGATTTTCCCAATAGTAATAATCAACTAATCAAAAAAAATAAATAAATAAATAAATTAGAATATAATAAAATAAGCTTATAATAGAGAATATATATAGACTTTTAAGGTTGTTTTAATAGCTATTGCTCAATCTATTCAAAAGCTTTACAAGCAAGGGATGAAGATATAAAGTAAGATTATCAATTTTTAGCATACCTAGTAGAAAATGTGTCGAATTGTGCTTAGATGATTGATGAATATATTATTGCGAAAGAAAAACATGAGATATTGAAATACTAATAAAGAATATGATCCTGTTTTTATCGTTTAGATATTATTAAAGACAATTGAAGTAAATGATGTTGGTTTTGCCCATGAAGGGTATGTCAATATTCTGACGGTAAGTGAACGACAAAATGAAAATTGCAAATATAGAGAAGATTATAAAACAGAATATGAACAATATATACCGAAAATTCAATTAATATTCACTCTAACTAAAAAAAAAAAAAATTATAACAAGAAAATTCAACCAGAAAATAGTATCAAGTTACTCATTAAAAGAAGATAACAATCAAAATTTAAATATAATTTTATACCATGTTTCAATTATTTAATAACTAGTAGTACTAAATTTCCATTTTTGTTTGATCCCACAACTTTTCACTCGGAAATAATGATAAATGGAGATTATACAATTTTATTGACTTTTTTTTCTTGATGGTAATGATGATAGTTGCATAATTACTCTTCGAGTTAGTTTACTTTTATTATTTGAGCCTTGTTCTGGCATTTATATTTTTAGTATATATAGCATTTCATATTTTTAAAAAAACAAATGAAAAATGAAAAGAGTAATGTAAAAAACAAGTTCTGTTTATACAATTATATTTAATATAAAAAACCAATATATTGGGTAATACATAATAGTATATATGACAGTTTTGTTATTTTTTGAAAGTTTACAAACATTGTTTACAAATAACTTCATCTTGACCATTATTTTGCCATAACCCTATTTTTAATTTATAAAATAAAGTAAAATAAAATAAATTGCCATCATCATAAAAATTAGAACCCTATTTTAACATCGTTTTTATGATTTTTATAGTTTTCTTTTCCTTTCTACATTTATATTTATGTATAATTTTTTTATTTTTATTTTTGATTACCTGGTACTCTAGATGATAAAGGGCGATGACATGAAAAGCATTGAAAGTGAAATGAATGGTAATTTTTTCCAAAAGCAGATGAAGTTAGTTTTGCATTTTCTAAAGATTCTTTACAAGTATGACATATATTGGTATCTGATTTTTGTGTTTGTATCTGTTGCCGTTGCTGTAATGTTGGGTTAGATCGCTGTAAAGATGGTACAGATGGTGGATCAGAAGAATGTAGAGAATTAGATGGTTGTGATAATGGTGGTGAAGCTACTGGTGGATGAGAAGATCTGAGGTTTTTCTGTTGTGGAAGAGCCATAGCATGACGTTCGCAATATGGTTTATCATCTCTTACATGAAATACACCTGAAGGAAAAGGTTGTTGACATTCCTATAAATATAAGGATATAATTTAATAATTTTTGTCAATTTTTATTTTTTTTAAAAAAAAAGTGATCATATATATATATTACCGTGCAAACGAAGCATTCTTTATGCCAATCGCCACCAAGAGCGCCAATGAATGAGCCTTTTATATATTTACTACATCCCTTACATTGATGACCAAATAATTTTAAATAATCAGATTCACAATACGCCAACCCATCTTGAATCATAAAAGGATTATCTTCGTTAAATGGTGTTTTACAAGTATGACAAAAGAAATGGCCCACATGGTAGTGTTTTCCTAGTGCTTTAATGGACGTCTAATATTTTATTTAAAAAAATAAAGAAAAATAAAGAATAAAGTAATGAATATATATTCTTCCACTTTCCAATGTTTTATTTTTAATATTACTTCTTTATTTTTAAAACTCTCCCTATATATATACTTACGTCTGTAATAATTTGTTTACAATAATCACATATGTGGTTAAATAATTCATGATAATCTGCTTCACAATAAGCTTGACCATCCTTCTCAAAAAATTCCACTTTATCCAAAGGTATATGACATTTTGTGCATTGAAAACAGCCATTATGCCATTTTTTCCCTAAGGCACTGACCATAATACCAGCTGATACAGGCTTATTACATCCATTACAAAAAGTTTGATTAAATGTTGGTTTTGATACATTCGGTTTATTATCATTATTACTATTAGAACTAGTTGTTTTAGTAGTATTAGTGGTAGTGGTAGTAATGATAGGAGAAGAAGTTATGGGTTTAGAAGAAAAAAGAGCTGGTTTTTTTGCTGGTATAGGAGGAGGTTGTTTATTATTAATATTATTAATATTATTAATATTATTATTATTATTATTATTATTTGATACTTTTGTAGGTTTTATTCCTGCCAAGTTTTTTGTACCTAGGGTGGTTGGTTTTGGTTTATATGCCGACACGGATGGTGGTTGCGATGGTACCTTTGTATTTAAAGAAGCTTCAAAAGCATCCACTTTTGTAATATTTGGCCCTTCTTCATTATTGTTTATATTCATACTTTTCATTGGGTAAATTAACTCATTTCTTAAAGTTTGATACGCTGTGTTATTATTGTTATTCTGACTACTATTTGTTGACGCTGCTGACGGTTTAGGCGTATTATTTTTAGTTGGAAGATTATTTAAATAATTGTCTAAAAATAATAATAAAAAATAATATTAATAGACTATATTTAATTATAGTAAAAATAATAAATGTCATAACATAATACAAAATAAATATAAAATATAATAAGATAAAAAAAAACATCCGTACCTAGTTGATCTTTAGATAAATAAGACATTTTTTTTAAGAAAAAAGAAGGAAAAATAATAAATAAAAGCGAGAAAAAAGATGGTTTAAAATTATTGCACTACACTGATCGTGGTTTTAATTTATTTTTTCTTAGCATATTTCATTATTTTATGTTTATACTTTTGTTAAATGTTCTAATCATATATAGTCTAGTATAGTAAAAAAGAATAAAGTTTAAGATTAAGATTTATCAAAAAGATAAATAAAAATAAAAATATGCATTGCCAAGAGGATTGAAAATTCTTTTGATTCTAAGACTATACGTATATATATAATAACCGGGAATATACTAATCTTTTTTTTACTAAACAATATGAAAGAGTACATAGAGTGAATATTAATTATTATGATCATTATAAAACAAAAATAATACAATTATGAATGAAAAAAAAGGAGAAAGTTATAATTTTAACGCGAAGAATAAAATCAAATGATGGATTTTTTAACAGGAACATATTTTACTAGGATCACGGTAACATGACCTTCGAAACATATAAATATTTGTTTTATAAATATATATCTATAGTTACGAATTGGTTTAATGAATAAATAAAAAATATTCATTTACGTATGAATTAAATTAATCTATACGTATCTTTTTTCTTTTTCTTTTTCTTATTTTTTTTAACAAATAAAAGATTTACATATAAAAAATATAAATCACTACAATATATTTATTGATTTATTATTATCATTATTTATAATAAAAGTAAAAGAAAAAAAAGAAAAACAATATGTACGTAACTGATTATGTTTGATAAAGTTTCCGGTGATGCTACCTCTTTCAATACAAAAAAGGGATAGAAAACATTTGAATTTTCATAAGATTGTTTGAAAGGAGAAATTTTACTTTATTACATGTAAAAAAGTAATATATATGTGGGGAAATTCCCAAATACGATTAAAAAAAAAAAAAAAACGGAACCTTTTTTTCTGTTTTTGTAAATGTGAATATAAATAAATATAATAGATAAAAAGGGTATATGTAAAATAAAAGAGAGAAAAAATTATATGAAGTCAAGTTGAGTACAATAATAATAATAATGTAAATTAATAATATTATTAACAAGTATATTAATTAATCATTCAAAAGGATTGGTACGTCCATCTTGCGGCCTTTTTTCCCTTTTTCTTTGTCGTTTCATCGCCCTTGTTTTTTGCCATTGTTCATTTAATTGATGAATTTGTTCAATAAATCTTTTTAATTGGTATAGATAAGGTTGATCTTTTTTATTATAACGATATTGGTTGTTGTTATTCATATAATAGTCATTATCTTTACTCATAGACTTCTTGAATAATAATTCATGATCATCTTCTCCTACTAGTGTATCGGATGATAACCGTCTTTCTAATTCTTGAGTATTTTTTGTTAGTAATAATAAATATTTAATTTGAATCATTTTGTGTGTATTTTATAGCTTGATTATAATATTAATACATAAATAATAAAATGTATATAAATTAAATAAATAAAAAAAAAAAAAAATGTGAAAAAAATGAGATGAAAGAAAGAAAGAGAAGGTAAAAATATTTTTATGATCATTATTTATATTTATGTATTAAATATATATATACAAAAAAGCATGACCTTCAAGTCTAATCGTTTGACGCAATTAAATTTCCATAAATATTTTTTATTTATCCTATAACCTTATTATAGATTAAAAAAATTATCAGAGCAATGGTGTATTATGGTAGAACCCTAATTTTTATCTTGCCGCACTCTTAATTTCCTATTAAAAAAAAATTAAAAAAAGAAAAAATATACTAAACTTTAAGTATACGTATCGTACTAAACCGCCTTTAGATATATATGGCATTTACCTTTTTTTACGCCGGCGTTGTTCCGATTCATGATCGTCCTCCACTGTCAATACCGACGATCCCAGAATAGTACTTAAGCCTTCATCATCCTAATATTAATATTAAATAAATAATATAAAATAAAGAAATATCAGTTGATCATGAACATATTTTATTAAATTTTTCTTTAATATATATTTATATATTTTATATTTTATAGTTACTTGTTCTTCATTGTTTTCATTAGTATCGTCGGTAGAAGTAGTAGATATTGAGCTAGTGTTGTTAGTATTTTCTATTGATGATTTTGCAAGTTGAGGATCATAGTTTGTATCAACTGGTTTATCAAATATTTCTATTAATCGACGTTGATTTATTTCCATCGTCTATATTAAAAAAATAAAAATAAAAAAGATCAATAATAAATACATTTTTAAGGAGTAAAAAAGGTTTATAAAATATGTAACTTTTTTTTTTTTTTTTTTTTTTTTTTTTTTTTTTAAATTTATATATATATATATATATATAATATACCTTTATTCGGGATTTTAGTCGTAAGTTTTCTTCTTGTAAAGAATCCATAGCATCACGCATTTCTGATATAAGATCTTCTTCTTTCCCAGCGTCTACTGATACTGTTATAATAGAGTCACGTTTCGATGTTGGTTGATATTTAAGAGGTGATAATGTAGAGATTGATAATTGAATATATTTTTTTAATAAAGCGTTGGCTCGTTTTTTCAAGTGATACGGATCCTGTTTGAACTGTTTTTGTGTAATCAGTTTCAATAATTTGCCCATATTTGTTTCCTATCAAGGGTATAAGAAGGTGGTGGTGGTAATAATAAAACAAGAATAAAGTTTTGAATCAATTAGCCCCTCTATATTTTCTACTATTATTAATATTATGCTTACTTTTACTAAATCAAAGGTAACGCCACCAAATGATTCCACTTGTGCCATGATGGTATCAGCTTCGGATGTATACTAACAAAATAAAATAAAATAAAATAAAATAAAAATAAAAATAAATAAAAGGTTCATATTAAAATTGGTATATAAATAGACACTTTAAGTATATATATATATTACATTATCAGACTTAAATACTGATCTTCGTAGCTTTTTTCGTAAATCAAGCAATTCATCAAATTTTTTTGTATGAGTTTGTATTTTGGATGTTTGTGTTGTTGTACGATGACTTTGTTGTGGAATGAGTTCTTTAGGTGAAACTATAAAGAAAGGACTATCTTGTTCCATCGGTTCCATTTTTATTTCTTGCTGAGTTTTAATATGATCAGATTGTTGATGTTGGAGAGATTCAATGGTTTGATCACGGCGTTTGATATCTTGCATTAACTGTTCAATAATGGATAGGTTTTTACTTCTATCTTTTTCCAAGTTGGCAATCTAATCATATATGTCAATAAAATAAAAATAAAATAATAATTTAATATTAGTAATGTATCAGCCTTATCTAATATCCTTTGTTTTATAATATATATATATTATTTATTTATTTACCTTTTCTAATAATGCATGCTTAGTGATATCATTATCTTGTACTCTAATCCGCATTTGGTTTAGTTCTTCCGATAGCGATTCTTGCCTTTCAAATAGCTGGTATAATATAAAAAAGTTTATAAATATAGTTTACATTAGTCTACCATTTTTCTTCTCTTTTTTTTCTTTTATGTTTATTATTTTACATTTTTCAAAAATACGTTATCTTGGTTATCTATAATGAAAATGCCAATAGTGTGAGAAAAAAAAATTACAATTTATAATGACAATCGTTATTTTATTTTGATTTATTTTGAGTATATCATTACCATTGACTGAGCCTGTGGTATCTAATCTTTGTCTAATTTCTTCTTCGGTAGCTTTATTCTAAAATAAAAATAAATGTCGATAAAAAAAAATAAAAATTGATACAAGTATAATAATTAGTAACTCATACACATAAACATATATATATATATATATATATATATATATGTATATTTATTTAAGCCTTACTTCACTTGTAATTCGAGACATATATAGTTCTTCCATTTTTTTTAATTCCACTTCCATTTCTTTTGAGACTTGCTGTCTAATTTCTGCTTCCATGGATGCACATCGTGTTTCAGCATCTACCCACTGATTTAAATAATAATAATAGTAATAATAATAATACTTTAGTATAGAGATCCTATTAATATATATATATATTAACTTATGTTTATCATTTTACTTTATCACGTAAATCAGCCCATTGTGCTATTAAGTTATCAACAAAAGGATCATCAGGTTCTTCTTCTTCTTCCTCTTCTTCCATTCCATTAAAATCTTCATCTTCTGATGAGTGATACATGTCCATAGCATCCAACATAGGTGTAATGACATCATCTGATCCTGTTATCGCTTTTTTAAACACGAGAACAATATAGATATATTTATTTTTTATGATAAACTTTTATGCAAACATGGTCCCAGCCTTGTATTTTTTTATGTACATATGCATGATCATTTTTTTCTAATATTAATTTTAAAATTACCTGATTTTTCCTTTGGTTTTGTACGACGACGTTTTGCTATATAAAAAATAAAAATAGAATAAATATAAGGATATAAAGAAATAACTTCAACTTTTTTTAATATAATAATAATAACTATTAAAAAAAGACTTACAGGCGTTAGATAATCCGTTAAAATCAATTTTTGGATGTATTCGTTTCCATGTGCCTACATCTTTTGCTACAGCAGCAAATTTCATTACATGGCTATTTTCATCGAAGCCTGTTTCAGTAGGGTTAACATTAACAATCATTACCTGGTAAGATATTAAATAAAAAGAAAAAAGGAAAATAAAGGCTACTTAGCTTACTTATGTAATAAAAAAAATACATATTGTTTTTATTATTATTATCATTACCGCTTTTCCATCACCTTCAAAAGAGTTTTTAAAAAGCTCTGTCAATTTGCTATGCCGGTATGGAACTATTACACATTTCTATTTTAAATAAAATAAAATAAAAATATATAAGTGAAATTAGATTATTATTACTATTATTATCATTATTATTATACAAGTAAAAATATGTGTATGTCATTTCTCTTACAGCCCCCATTGAGGATTTAAGATGATTAAGGCGAAGCGTTTCCATACATTGACCAAGTACCATAAGTGATTTATTAATATTTCCAGCTTCCTTTAACCGTTGTCCTATAAATTATATAGTCAAGTTATAAAACTTTATTCATATACTCATTTATATATTCGTATATCACTTTGATTTTTTTTTTTTTTTTTTTGTATAATTACCAGAGTTTAATGTATTTCTATATCGTTCAGAACCTGCTAAATCAACAATTGACATCTTGGATACAATGGCATAAGTAGGGTCCTAACTTTCCCAATAACACAATAATAAATATAAATGAAATAATAAATGAGTTTAATAAAAAGAATTATATATAAATATAAAATAGTATTTGATTATATCAATCAATCTATCTTATTGCTAATTACTTCAATCACATAGTCATCATCATAAATTGGAATCCGGACTATACGTATAGTAAATATGCTGTGGCTACGACTACTAGTTTGGTTCGTTAAAGTTGAGAATACTGCACGATTACGTTGGCCTTGTCTTAGTATAGCATAGGCTTCCTAAATAATAAAAATGAAAAGATATATATAATGTATATTAAAAAAAAAAATAATTAACAAAATACAATAATAACTATATATATATATAAAAGTATTATTCGTACCTCTATTGTTTTGACTTTGATTTCTTTGAGGCCTTCAATATATTTATGTCCACTTCTAAATTCATATTTAAGTGATAATGATCTTCGCTTTTTATCTTTATCAGGTGGCACCAATAGATCGTATATTCGTTCTGTATATATTTCTGCAAATGATACCCATATCCCATATTCAAATTTATCATCGATTGGTATAGCTATTATATGTGTAAATAAAAATAAATAAAAATAAAAAAGATATAAGTATATAAAGTTGGATAAATATGTAAATATAATGAACAGTATATAAATTCTCCCAATTTAATTTTGTTTATGTAAATTACTTGTCATATCACTTTGTATTGAATCTTGGTAGCCCTCCCATAAATCATTGCCCTAACATTAAATATAGATGCATCAATAAATCACGTACACTATTTTTAAACACACAGGTATACACACATATACATATATATTATAAATGTTACCGAAGTTCCAATGTGAGGAGATTCAATAGAGCCTAATTGTTCCAACATAGCCCTATTTTCTTCTTTTGGATCAGTATAAGCTTGTACTAAACTGTGCATGACTGGTTTCAACTTGAAAATGTCAAATAAAATAAAATAATAATAAGTACATACACGCATACACAAGTATTTTATATTTTTTAACTCGCATCCTTTTTTTATAATCTAATTATCTGTATTTCTTTGTTCAACATTTCTTTTTTTTCTGCAGTATCCTGTTAAGTATATATATATCATATTCCTACTTTTCTATTAATATTACCTTTGAGTCAGTTATATAATCACCAATACTATTAAATAATACATCCAAGGTACGCGGTAATAATCCTGTATCATTTGGACTACCCATGATTGTATGAGTTTTCCCGGAATTTGTGACACCATAGGCGAAGATTAATATATTTTCTCCTTTTAAAAGATCATGGATCAAAGGCAGTGTTGTTTTATTAAAAAAATCCTGTTGAGTGATATCTTCTTCAAAAATTTTGGTAAATCGGTATCTCTCTGGTGCACGGTTTCGTGTACGATAAGCATTTGAATCTTCGGGTGGAGTCATACATATTTCATTATCATCAATTAGCTGTAAATAAGGTGCTATATTATTATTATTACTATTATTATTTGGTGTAGACTTGTATGTGGGCTGTGTAAGAGGTATTGTTGTTGGTCGTAAACGCAAATATGCCTATATAATATATGTACATATATATATATACAATATTGGTTAGAAATACACAATAATAATAACGCTATCGATCTTCGAAATTTAAAAATAAAATTTATTGCTTTAAATGTTACATTGTTATTACAGTACCTTCATTAATTCCTTTTCTGGGTTGTAGTTAAAAAAATTAGAACTATCACCTTCATTGTTTTGTCGTAGAGAATTATTCGATGCTGAAGCTGAATAATTTTTAAATACATCGTTATTAGGATTGGATACTTGTGTGATTGTTCTTTGCAATGTTCGATTGTGTGAACGTAAAGTTCCTTGCCGTGTTGGTGTTGCAGATCCTTTACTAGTTGAAAAATGAATAGATGTAAACAAAAAAAGGATAAAAAAGAATAACATTTATTATTTAATAATAGTATTCTATGATTTATATTAACAGTAAATCCATATTGTACCTTATCATTTTTTATTATTTATTTATTTAAAACATCGATATCTATTTAGTATATAAAAAAAAATTAGAACGAAAGAGTGAAAAAAAAAAGACAACGAAACTTTTTAAATCCAGATTTTTTTTAGTTTATACGAGTAAAATAATTAAACTTTGTTCCAGGACAGCAATGGAAAAAAAAAATTGTATTTAAAATCTAAGTTAGTATATTAAAAAATATATATTTACATATGTTATGTAGAAAAGCTTATATGATATAGGATTATAATGTTTGTTTAGAGGAGAGTTATAGAGGTAAAAAAAAAAAAAGGCTGTGTACAAAAGCATAAATTAAATAACCATTGACATAAAATATTCACAGTATGAGTGGGTACTATAATAGATGGCGGCATTAGCGATATTGGAGAATCATGATTTTTTTCTATCACTAATTCAGCCACGTAGTTAAAGTTATTTAACAGCAACTACCTTTAGGATTAAGTATTTTTCGACTTGAAAGTTTATATTATAAATGCAAGTAAATTTTGTTTTAATGTTTGATAATATATCCTTCGTTTTGTATCATGTTATTTATTTTTTTTTTATTTGATATTAAGAGTTTGGAGAATAAATATTTTACTACAAGTAGAAGAGGGGTAAAAAAACAACAATACCGTTTATATAAAAACTGAGATGCATACTTATAAGGTATAATAAGTGTTTTTTTTTTTTTTTTTTACAAAAAAAAGTTTTTTATTGATTGAGTATTTGTTACATATTCTGAAAGTGATATATAACAAAACAAGTCAAAATTTCACTTTTCAATAAATCAATGAGTATTACTGAAATATGATACAATTATAAATAAAATATAGATGCATAATAAAAAAAATTACGCAAATATACAAGAATTTGTCTAAGTTAAATTAAAGTTGGAATGAACAAGTTAAAATACACAGAGAAAGTAGCTATTAATAGTTCAATTGAATTATGCAAACATCCACTAATATAATTGTATTGCTTTCCATATACATTACATTTAGTAATCTCTGATTACTGTATTTTTTATTCGTTTTCATTTCAAGAAAAAAAAAATTATACAAATCAATAGAAAAGAGTTTACTAATAAACAAAAATCCATATATATATATATGTATATATATAAATAAGGGTATGAGAAAAAAAAAGTAACATTCAGCAAATAACGATCCTTTTAGCCAATTTCAAACCAACAGCTGCAACAAAGTTAGTTATTTCTTTTCTAATTGTAGAATCATGATCATCAAAATCCTCTAAGTAAGTAACAGGTACTACCATATTTTGTCCAGCTAAAATTACCACTTCTCCAAAATCTTTATCTGTCAAGGTACTTCGATCCAACCATCCAGGAGGGCATATTTCATAGTTATCATCATCACTATCTTCATCTACATGATCTTCATTATCTTCGTTACCATTTTTATTATTTTCCAACTGTTGTTTTGTTGAATTTTCAGGGTTTGAAAAAGACACGTACTTATGTTTGTCTAATAATGGAATACAGACTTTATCCAAAGAGAACCACTCATACGCTTCAGGGTCTAATAAATACGATGGATGATATTTTCCTTTATATTTCATTTTGACACAAGAGTGGATATAATAACCTATATATATATATATATATATGTGTGTGTGTGTGTGTGTGTGTATGCGTGTTAATTTAATGTATTATTATTATTATTATTATAAATGTGTGGCTATTTCTTATTTTTTCATATACTACTTTTTTATATTATTTTTATTATACGTACCCATATAATAATATTTCAATTCCTTCGAATCCATGTATAATTCTTGTGTCAAACTAATTTCACGCAATGCACTATAATTGCCTAAGCCAAGAAAAGAATAATCTGGATCATACATATAATAAACTGATGAGACACAGTAAGGTAAAATATCCAAAACAGCCACAGCAATTAATTTATCGTCTAATATGTACTTTTGGTGATAACTTCCAAACGTTAATCCATCATTGCCTATTACACTATCTAACTGTAAAGGCGTATCTACTAAAAATCGTTTGAATTGCTCAGGTTTAAGCTCATCGGGTTCATCGTGATGTATTTCCTTTTGATATTTGCAATATAAAGCGAATTTTTCATCGGTATATGAGGATGGTTCCATTTCAATCTATGTATAAATACGCACACACACACACACACACATATATATATATATATATATATATATATGATGAATGGTTTGAATATTTTTTCTTTTAATCTCTTTCACTTTTTTATTATTTTTATTCTTTTTGAACTTATATATATATATATATATACTTTGAATGAGTGGGCATAATCACCTTCCTTGCACGAATTTGTTTCAGCAGACCGAATCATATCAATAAGTGTTGTTGGTTCTATATTATTATTCCCCTTCTTTTTCCTTAATAAATACAAAAAAAAGTCATATCACGTAAGTTTTTCTATACTCTTCTTTTTTAATAAAATAAATCATCATATTACTTATTCGTAGAATTTTACTTTGTAGTTTCTTTTGAATTATCGTTGATCATTTCATGAGCTGGTTGCCAGGTTCCTTCGATATATTTATTAAATTTGTTTATTATTTTGCGTTGAGACTTTGATACTTTGAACTCAGTGGTGTCCAACCTATTTGATATATACATGTATATAAAGAAACGTAGGATTGAATTGACATGATGTAATAATAATAGTATCAATAACGATAACTGCTATAAAACTAATAAAAACATATAAATACCTTATAGTATATTGGGGGCAGCAACTTTTACGCAAATTAGGTTTATACAAATATTTTCCTGATCTACATTTCATTGTGCATAAGACAAAAATGATAAATTAAAATATACGACTTTTAGTATATGATTATGACAATAAACTATTACTCATATAGCATTCATTTTTGTTATTAAAAAAGCTTCATTTTTACCTTCTCCATCCACGATCTATTAGCGCTTGATAATCCTATTATGTTTATATACGAAAATAAATAAATAAAAAATACAGTTTGAAAAATAATTATAATAGACACGTCAATATTTGTTAGTAGAATGGTATAATTATACATACCTTACAGGATAGACTATGCGCCCATAATCCAAAGGTATAAGATGTATTATCTTGATGACAATATCCACAATCAGAGTTATTAAAACCAACAATGGAAACAAATGAAGATGGCATAAGGTATACTACTATTATATATATACAAAAAATAAAAAGAAAAGTTAGTTATAAAAGAAAAAAAAAATTAAAACTTATAGATTTATATTTTAAACTCCGAGTGTAAAGTTTTATTTTTTCAAGTAAAACTTTCTAGCTTTTTTTATCCTCTTTGATACAATATTATTATTTATTTTATTTACCTATTAATTAATAATGTCACATCAGTTAATTAACGAAGGTAATCCTCGTTCAGGAAAAATCCAAGGAATTACATATAATGGCTGGACCATCACAAGTAAAAAAGCTTCTATATGTAATTCAGCAGAAATGGAAGGGTATGTATAAGACTGTATTATAATATAATTATTATTATTACTATTGTTATTATTATTATTATTATTATTATTATTATTATTATTATTATTATTATTATTATTATTATTATTACATTATTATTATTATTATTATTTACTTTTATAATTCATTTATGAAACTGATAATACTATATGAATTAAAAAAAATAGTTCTATTTAATAATAATATATAAACATATATAGTATTCAAAAAAACTTTGGTATCCCACCTCCTGAAATGGTATTTGGTAATAACTATGTCAAAATACAAAAAGGAGCATTTGAATATACTTGGAACGCGTATGAAGCTTTAAGTAAAGTTGATACAAGTGAAAATAGTAGTGAACATATCAAAGTATCTTATGCTTCAGAATGGACAAAAAAAAGGTACGCGTTTAAAAGATAAGATATATATAAACCAATAATAGCAGTTTAAGTAATTACAAATTGAATAAAAGAACTTGATTTTTTTATATTGATTTTATTATCCCATTTACTTTATTTATCTTAGTAATCATCAAAATGTAAAAGATATAATTAAACCCTATGATTGGACGTATTCTACTGATTATAAAGGAACTATCGCATTTAAAAATGATTGGGAAAAAGTAGAAGAACCTGTTATTGATGTAGATCGTTTAAAGCAAAAAGAACCTATTTTATTTTACGATGAAAATATATTATATGAAGATGAATTGGCTGATAACGGTACTGCAATGCTATCTTTAAGAATGGTAATTCGTTTATTTATTTATATATTTATTTCTGTTAAAGAAAAAAAAAAGGTATGTATATGTATATCATTATTAACTAAAGTATATTTTTTATTTACTCATTTAACAGAGAGTGATGCCATCTTGTTTTTTAATCTTGCAACGATTTTTTTTAAGAGTGGATGATGTATTATTTAGAATAAATGATACTAGAGTTTATCACGAGTTTGGCTCACCTTATCTTGTGCGGGAATATACTTCAAAAGAACAAAGTTATTATAGTATTAAAAAGGTATATATATATATATATTTATGCAAATCTTTTAAAATATATAGTTAAATACATGAAAATGAGAAACCAAAAGGATATATTATTTATTAACCAATCATTTTTTTAGAATTTATATGGCCGAGATATATCTTTATTGAATGATCAAAATTGGGTATCTTCTGTATTTTCATCTGATGTAAAAACTTTAGAAAGGCATACTATTAAATTAGATGATAAATAATAGCTTAATTACTTATTTATGAAAAAATTATAAAAATATACTTGTATTGTAAAATAAAATAAAAACGTGAAAAATAAAAAAAATTAAGTTGCGGATTTTAAAATTATTCATTATTTTTAAATTATTTAAAAAAGGGAGGGCGCTTTCATTTTTTTTTCCTTTTCTTTCCTCTTTTTTTTTTAAAAAAAATAAAATAAAATAAAGTGAAATCTTTCTTTTTAGTATAATTATTTTACTTTTTCTAAATTAAAAATATTTATTGATACATACTTTCTTATCTAAATTCTCATATAAATTATAAACTCTAAATTCATTAATAGATTTAGATTACTATTATAATAATAATATAATTATATAATAAGAACTTCATCCATTCAACTTTAAACATACACACATATATATATATATATATATTATTATTACTAAAAGAAAAATAATAATCAATAAATAATATGAGCTCAGAATCGCCTATTACTCAAGTTCATGATCCTAATAATGAATATGATGATGATTTAATTTATCAACAAAACGATGAAGACGATGGATTTGAACAAGATGCTATACCACAAATATTGAAATTAGATTTACGTGGGGTTCGATTTGAATTGGATCGGGATACTTTAGTCAGTTTACCCGAAAGTTTACTTATTGCTATGTTTCCTAATGGACTTATTCTTGGAAGACAAGATGATTACGATGATGAAGATTATGATAGACACTCTCGTGATTCAGTTGGTGGTGGTAATGGCAATGCAACTTCATCACCCGGTAATGGTGGATCTAGTGGAAACAAAAGTGGTCATTCATCATCCTTTCATAGAGATGAAGATGACGAAGACGATGATTTTCAAGTAACTTATGTTGATTTTGATCCAATTTGCTTGGAATATGTATTAAAATTTTATCGACAAGCTCAAGAACTATCTTCAGATATGCAACAACAAAGATTAAATAATAATAATATGGACAATAATAATGATATGAATAATAATAACTTACCAACATTAAATACTTCACCTGCTTATTACCCATTATTGGATAAACAGCCTATTATTGTTTTACGTGAAGAATTGGAGTATTTTTGTGTGCCTTCTCAAAAGAAATTATCGGTTGCTGACATGACAACTTTAAAAGTACAATGTGGACAACATTTAAGACAACATGATGAAATCTTTGCCGCTCTTCAAAAAAGCATTGCTAGGGAAAATAATGTGGCCGAACAACATTTAATCGATATGTTATGTGATGCTGGTTTCTCTCGCGATGATCGTTGGGGTCATCGTGCTTTGGAACCTATGAAAACTTGTATTATTAGTATGGGGTTGGTTTTATTAAGAACAACTGGCCCTGATAATCATATGGCTACTGCTCAAAAATTACTATTGTTCTGGAGAAAACCTGCGGTAATTATTTTTAAAAAGCTCTTCTTTCTTTTTAAATAATAACTATAATAATAACCATCTTCATATATTTAACCTCATACTTTATTTTATCTTATATTATTTTAATAGAGAAAATGCTGGTGGGATGGCAATACCGTTGATATCCAAGGTCAATCAGTAAGATTATGGGCAAGAAGAACTTGGACTTTAGAACTTGCTTTGGTATAAGTAATTAAGAAAACAATCAAGAAAGAACTACTTTTCAAAAATAATAAAACACAGTTTGCTACAATACCCGTGCTTATTATATATATATATATATATATATATTTACTATCTCTCACCACTCGCTTATGATACAATCTTTAATATAATTTTTTAATCAACGCTTCCTTTTACAATTCATTCCAATTTTTAATTATTTATTTAACTCCTCACTATGAAAAAACATAAAAAATCATCTTAAAAAAAGAAAAATAACAGTTTTAAAAAAATAGTTCTTTCTGGATTTCTTTTATTTTATCCCAACTTAGCCCTAATTCCTTTTTCTTCTTCTACTTCCTAGTTACCCCTTTTAACCCTTTACTTTTACTACTACTATTACTACTTCCATTTTGTAATATTTTTATTTTACTCCTTTTTTATTGTTTTCTATTTTATTTTTCATTATCTTATTTTACTCTACCCTTATTCTTATTTATTTTATTTTATTTTATTTTTTCAGTGTTTAATAAAAGTAAAAAGTATAAAAAGAGAATGGCATTAAAAGCGTTTATTTTTTTAAATTAACAAAAATAATACGAGATCTTTATTTACAAAAGAATTTTTTTAAATCTAATTATGAATACATTTCTATTCCGTATTACTATTATTATTATTATCAACTTCAACTTCAGCATTTGATGACTCTTGCATTAATAAATCCTCAGCTTCTTGCATATGTTGGTTCATTTCTTCATCTTTTAATTGTTCTTGAGATAATTTATATACCAATTGACCTAATTCTTCCACATGCTTTACTTCTGTTGCATCACTATGATCACTCACCTAATTTATATATATTTAAAAAATACAATGGTAATGGTCAGTAATTATTCTATATTAAATTAAAAATAAAATAAAATTTTAATATTTACCAAGCGTGATGTTGGATAAGTTTCATTTTGCTTTATAGATAATTTATCTGGCCTTGTTAAAAGCTGATCAAATACTGGTTTTAATTCATAACAATTTTCAAATAGATGGCGACGACCAAATACATATAACCCAAGTCTTGCACGGGACATGGCTACAATTAAACGCCTTACGTCTCTAATATGGCCAACTGTTTTCGTACGAACCAATGATAATAAAATGTCTAGTAAAATATAGTAATAAAAAGAAAAAGAAAGAAGAAAATGTATATAAATATACATTTTCTATTATACTGAATTGATCTATATATACATAATTATATTATCACTTACAATCATTTTGTTGCCCTTGATATTGATCTACTGTTGCAACAGTTGCAGGCTTACCAAAAAATGGATTCCATGAACATCTTCGTTGAATAACATCATTAATCAAAGACCTTTGCCCATTATATGTAGTTAAAATTGATATTTTTTCAGCAGGATAACTAAACAATAAAAATAAGTGTATGAAAAACAAAATTGTAATAAACAAATATATAAAGTTTAATAAATACTCGGAAGCTTATGATTTCTCTTTTTTCCTTCTTTTTTGTTAATTTATTTTTACCCCATTAAACGCATATACTGGTAAAGTGCTACAATATATTCGGCTTCGCCAAGATTTTGATAAAAGTAAGCAACAGGTTCTGATTCACCTTGTCCATGATAAGGTCCAACATCAATAAACTGATAATCGTATGTTAATCCTGGATTTGCATTTAAATATTCAGTTTCGTTTAATACATTTGGTAAATCGCCCAAATGCTTATATCGCCAGCTATATAATTTTGCAATGGATGATCTAGCACGACCCTATAAATCACAAAAAAAAAAAAAAATCATAATAATAATGTACATTAATTATAATCAATCATTATAGTTTTTCGATATCGTTTTATATATATATATATATATTTATATATATATTACCTGTGCATCCAACTGTAGTGAAGGTACACCTAAACGTATGAATCGAGTAAATAAACTTTGTTCCATATTACCATATTGTTGGAATGCTAAATTTTTAACAACAGGTGGAAGTTGGTTATGATCACCAATAAGTACGACACGTTTTAATCGGTTTTCCCCATCTTCAGGTTCTTGTAGTAATAATGGAATAAAGGTTTCGACTTCTAAAATTTGTGCAGATTCTTCCATAATGACATTATCGTATTTGAATTTTAATGCTACCAATTCACGTCTCTAAACAAATTGATAAATAATAATCAATCAATATATACAAATAAACATTTTTTTAAATATAATATAATAATCGTGCTTACCTTTAATGCAGCGTGAGTACATGTCATAGCAATAATCTTAGCTTCTTTTGTAATCAAATAATTGGCACGATCTGAAGCATGACGTAATAATTCAAAAGGTCTAACGTCTTCTAATTCTTCGAATAATTTCTTTAAATGACGGAAACAACCTTGAGCAACATCAATTGCTTCTTCTACATCCATATCATCATTAAATACTGGTGAAGGTGCATTTGAAAAGAAGGTAGAGAAAGGAAAGCTGTCACGAATTTCCGTCAAAGTGATATCTGATTTGTTAGTTAAGAGTTCATTATAGGGTTCCCATTTTGTTAATACATGATAATGATAGAAGTAACCTGCGGTTTCACAAGTGGATCCATGGTCACCAGTCATATCAAGAGATTGCGCTAATCTGTCTACTTCTTGTAATAATTCTTCACGTCGTTCTAAAAAGGACGTAACGCGTCCAAATTTACTAAAGCTTACTTCCGTATTAAGCTCTTCTTCACCGTGACCAAGACGTACTAAATGGCGCGGATCAATATCTATAAATAAATAAAAACACAAATAAATAAAATTAAAAATAATAATACAAGTTAATAATTAAGATTATAATATATAAATATATATATATATGTATGTATATATGTATATATGATTTTACCAAGGCCCGTCAACTTTTCAAATATTTGATTTAAAGCTTGATTACTATGAGTAACTATTAATGTATGTTGATTGGGATAATTATGATAAAGATTTGCAATTGTCTGCACAGCAACATCAGTTTTACCAGTACCTGGAGGACCAACCACCATTGTAAGACCATGATTTATGCCAGAATGTATACTTTCAACTATTACATTTTTTAAAAAGATAAAATAAAACGATATAAATTATAATAAAAAAGATGTATATAAATGGATAAACGGGTTAATATCTTTTTTTTTTCATTTAAATAACACTAAATTTGTTTATACATTACCTTGAACAGGGGTAAATGGAACAGCATTCTTTTTAGGAACATCTTGAGGATAAGGGCCCATTTTAGGGACTTTGTAAGAAGTTACTTGTATGACTTCAGGCGAATTATCCACATCCATTGCTTTTTTACTTTTCTTTTTCTTTGGTTTAATTAATTCACCTTCATTTGGAATAGTTTTCAAGATATAAGGTGGTTCCAAGGTTGATCCTTCAGGGACAGATTGAATTATCTAAATATACATATATAACCATAAAATATAATATTAATATATAAGTACATATACATACATATATATATATATTAATTTACTAATATTTTACCTTGCCAGGAAAACTATTATTTAAATGGTCCCAGCTAATAAAGGTATCTCTAAAATTATGTTCATAAATACGATTTGGTAATTTTGGATAGCTAGCACCAGCAGGATCCCCATAGCCCAAAAAAACTTTTTGTAACCAATCAGGTACCACTAAATCACTTTGCATTAAATCACGAATTGTTTCCAAAACAGCTTTAAAATTATTTTCTTGAGGTTTACGACGAACAAGGATATTGAAGGTATCATATACGTCTGCAGAACCATGGCCGTGTCTCACCATGTCTCTCTATAAAAAATAATTGAAAAATAAAAATAAAATTGTATTATTAATATGATTTAGTAAACAGAGTGAAAAGTATTGAATTATTTCATTTATTTTAAAAATGAATAGGAAATAATAAGCCCTTACCTTGAATTGATTAGGATCTAAAGCAAGACGTAAGGTACGTGTAGCTTTAGCAGGTTGTATAGTTGATTGCCCTTTAAAAGTATTTGCCACTTCATCAATAGCGTTACCTATATGGATAAATATATATATATATATATATTTTATCAGTATATTATTAATAATATTGCTATCTACATTGACATCTACGTTTTTAATTAAAAATGAAATATAATAAAACAAATTACCGTCTCTACCAATAACATCAACTACTTCCGCACCACGAATATATTTAATACCAAAATGTTTTCTAAAATCTTTTCCTTCTTGATATGGTGTTGATGTATCATCATTTGGTTGAATCGTTAATAAAAATACAATATCATGCTTCCTTAAAGCATCCCATTCAGCACGAATAACCTTAGAATATTTGCTAATATTAAACGATACCTATATTGTCATTGTTATATTTTTGATAAAAAAAAAAATACATAAGTATATATAAAAGCATTGAATCTATAATCAGTATATATATATATAAACGACTAATATATATTTAACTTACATCTGCTGTCACACGGGAAGGTTTATCTTCACCAAGATTAGAACGTCCAATATCAGTAATACTATATAATATATTATAATAAAATAAAATAATAAATAAGTAAATCAATTAACAATTTGACTCTTTTTACATTAATATATATATAATTAGTTAAAATAAAAAAAATGATAATTTACTTGAAAGATTCAATAGGAAGTGCCATACGTGCCCAACCAGTCCATTCTATTTTACGTTCAGGATAAGTTAATCTAGGACCGAGTCGCTTTACAACATCTTCAATATCTTGTCTAATTTCATAAGAACTTTCTAAACGGAATAGGTTAAAGTTTCGTAATAAATAATCGTGAAGCGTCAAAAATTGTAAATTTAATTTTGATAATGCCAAAGGACGATCACCATTATAAAATTGTGTTTGTACAAGTGTATTATTAAAGAGTGTATTCTACCATAAAATAATAAAATAATAATAAAAGCAATAACGATAATAAAGGTTATTGTTAGTATGATAAATATATATATCTACATACATTTTATCTCTATCTATATATAAACTTACCTCATCAGGATACAAAGGTAAGGAGTTGATTTTTTCAATTTGACTAATACGTTTTTGATATTTATCTATTAAGCTTTCTAATAATAAATCCTTTTTGTCGATATGATCAGGAATCAAGGTATTTACGACAGGTGAACCACGAATTCCTAAGGTATTACATAATGTCGCAAGATCATCTACAGTTGCAGGTTCGAAATGCCATAGTAAATCCTGTCGTGTTTCGATGGATGCTAAATTGGCCAGTGGTAATTCAGGGAAAACATCCTTAAAATGACGAAAAACAATACGTTGAAGTGCAATTAATTGAGAAGAATGCTGTTCAGTCATTTCTAAATCTGTGAGAGCTAATCCTGTTTGATCGTTGATTTCAAATTTTGAATAAAATGTAAGATTTTCCAATAATTGTTTGATTAAATCCACGTCGCTTGAATCTCGTCGGTTGAATGGTGCCAAGTTGCATAATACAATGATTTGATGATCGTTTAATAGTGTATTAAAGAATCGTCGTGTAGGTAATTGGGCTTCTAAATCAATTAAAAATTCAAGAAATCGTTCACAATATCTGATCAATTCATCATCAGCTATTTTCAAAAAAATGAAAATAATAAAAATAAAAAATATATATATAAAAATGAGCATACAAAAAACAAAGCATATGTGTATATGAATATATATATATCGCTCTCCTTATAAAACTTACTATCACCAGAAGCTGGTATTTGATATATTTTTTCAATAAAATCCACTAATAATACACTGAGCCAATTGCGATTAAAATCTAATTTACTTTTTTCAAGATCATCTGTTATAAAAAAAATTAAAAGAAAAATACTTGATATTAATATAACCCAATCGTTACTCATGGTTGATAAAAAAAAAATTATGATATATACATACTTGCAGCATTATATTTTTTATGATAAGTATTCCATAACTTTTGTAAAGATGCATATTCATTGAAGAGTGATTCCCTGTGAGATTCATGAAGATTACCCCAAATACCAATAGATACCAATCTAATAAAAAGGTTTAATATATATAATTAAATATGAATCAATATGATATTCCTTTTTTCTTTTTATGTATATACATATATATATACATGTATGTTTCTTTACTTGAGACATTCTGTACGAACTAATGTATTTTCCAAACTTTGAAAACAATGAATTAAAAATAAAAGGATAGTGCGTTGAAAAAATTTAGATAAAGTCTGTGATTCAGGTGGTACAGCTAATCGAATAACACGTTCAAAAAATCCATTAAACTTTTCAGCATCCATTGTGATCGCGTCTAAAAAATTAAATAAAATATAAATATGATATAAAAAAATAGAAAGAGAGAAAAAACAGAAAAAAAAACTATTATAATTCTATTTATATTAACAATAGTACTATTTTTTTTTTTTTGTTATTGTAAATAGGATATGTACTTACCCCAAGAAGGTACGCGTTGCCGAAATTTTTCATTCACCATTAAACAAATAGATAAAACATGATTAAGTGTACTTTTTTCTGCATCGAAAAATGGCCAAAGGTACTATATTCAAATGTAAAAAATAAATAAATAAATATAATATATTGAATAAATAATAGCTTCACTTTAATTTTATATAAAATAGAAATAATCATAAAACCTTACTTTTTCTAAATATTGAGTGAATTCAAGTAGCATAACTTTTTTTGGTTCATAGTTTGAAGTTTCGAGATGATGTTGAATAATATCTTCTATTAATTTTGGTTCCCATTTTGGATCGGCTTGCGATGTATAATATTTATTTGCTAATTGAGAGATGGGATCTGATTCAATATCGTTTATTGTCAAGTTACGAAATTTAGTGGTACCATGAGCTGTAGCTTCACCTGGTGCAGCATGAAGTGGTAAAGTAGATTGCATGTTCTATCTTTCTTATTATTTAATTCACTATGAGTATTATTATTATTATCAAGGGATAAGATAAAATAAAATAGAAGAATAGAAAGAATAGAAAGAGAAAGAAAAAAAAATAAAGCGTTTTTGAAAAAAATTATATATTTTTGGGAACGTCACGAAAGAATTTAATCCCCGTCAGATTTTTTTTAAAATTAAGAATCATTTAATTTTTTCCTCCTTTTTCTTTTTTTTATAAATTCTATTCATTTTAATAATAATAGAAATATGAATGAAAATATTAATAAAGATGCAAGAGAAAATAGAGATACAAAAGAATCAAAGGAATCAAAGGAGTTGAAAGATAAAGATTTAAAGGATCGAGAAACTGGAGGTGGACCTGGACGACGAAAGACTGTACGTAAAGGAATGTTTGCAAAGGACTGTAAGTTTTATTTAATAATATATGCCTTGTTTTTATCTTTATTACTGTTGTTTGAAATTATGAAATATTTATTTATATAACTTGTTATTATATATATACTCATTTTTATACATTTATTTTATAGTAAAATTATTAATGTATGGTTTTGGTGATGATCCTAATCCTTCTGGTGATTCTATAGCTTTAATGGACGATCTTGTTATTGACTATATCATTGAAACGGTAGAGTATCTCTTATTATCATTATAATATTACTACTCTTATTAAAATGAATTTTTTTGGATAATTTACTAAAACATAAATTACATTTTTTTTTATATTTCTCATTTTTTATTTTTATTAGTGCCAAAAAGTAGCAAAATTATCTGAAAGTCGGGGAAAAATACGTGTTGAAGATTTCAAGTTTGTACTACGAAAAGACCCTAAAAAATTAGCCCGTATAGAAGAATTAATATATATGAATGAAGATATTCGACGGGCGAAACAAATATTTGATGACAAAGAAATGGCTGCAGAGGAAACTCCTTCAAAATAAAACCAACTATAATTATACCACCACTCCTCCCTCTTACTTTCTTTTTTTCTTAAACGGATAATCAAACTGTATATATATCTGCTCTTCTATTATCATTATACATTATTATTATATATTTTTATTCAATTCCAGCTATTTGTTTATTCTATGTCCTTTCGCTTTTCACATTATTTATTCATTTTTTAAAAAAAAAAAAGTATTCAATACACGAATAAAGAAAAATCATTACTTGTCTATATCATTATTTTTTTAATGTTTCGATTTATTTATATATTCAATCACTAACTAATAATAATAGAGATAATAGTATGTAGGAATAATAATAATAAAAATAATAATTTGATATATGTATATAAAATGTGGGTTGAACTATAAATCATTACAACTTAGATTGTGGAGAATTAGCAATTTGTTCATACATTGTGTTGATTTGTTGTTGATAAATAAGCTTGGCGTCATGGCGTTTTAATTTCATTGTGGGTGTTAAAATATTATTTTCCACAGTAAAAGGATTAGGTTCTAAATAAATAGCTTTTGGAATTTCAAACCCGTGTAATTTACCAGCCTTGGCTACTTTAGTGAGATGAGTAAAAAATTTCTTGGTCAAGACTGGGTTTCGACATAATTCTTCCAATGTAGCTCCAGTTATATTTTGTTGCTTAGCATAAACAACCAATTCTTCAGGATCAGGTACAATTACAGCAACCAAACTACTTTGTAAAGAATCCCCATATACAAATGCTTGCATAACCAAAGGATCATTGGTAAATACATTTTCGATTTTTTCAGGTGCAATGTATTCCCCTTGAGCCAATTTAAAAATATTTTTTTTACGATCAATAATCACCAAACATCCTTCTTGATTAATCATACCAATATCGCCTGTATAATACCAGCCATCAATCAAGCACTCATTTGTTTTTTCTTCTTCTTTAAAATAACCCATAAATGTTGTCGTGCCACGAGTTACAATTTCACCGCGAGGTTGACGATCCGTTGTAAGATAATTCATTTCTGGTACATCAACTAATTTCAATTCTGTTGTCAAGCATGGTGCACCAACATGCCCAACTCTATATTCCCCTGGCTGATGACATGAAGCACATCCTGTATTTTCTGTACTACCATATACTTCAATAAATTCTGTACTAAAAGCGATCTTGAGAAATTCCATCACTTCACCAGATATAGGGGCCGATCCTGTAACAATTAATTTGACGCGACCACCGAGCGCTTGTTTTACTTTATTGAATATCAATCGATCCCAAAAAGGATGTGTCCAATCATTATTTTGTTTAAGGCGTTGTAATTTTGCATTTACCGCCATACGAGCAATAGCTCCTTTTGTACCTGGAGCATTCACTGTTGCTTGTAGTAACTTACCATAAATCCGATTTAAAACCCGTGGAACACTGGCAAAAATGGTAGGTTTTAAAGCTTGTAAATCATCTAATAATAACTCAGGTGTACCACTAAAATAACCAATGCGACCACCACTTGAAAGCATAGCCCAATCCATGACACGGCCAAAAATATGAGGTAATGGTAAATAAGATAAATTCACATCTTCACCAAATCTATAGTCTTGTACAGTTCTTGCATGAGATAAGCAGGCTAATAAATTACTATGAGAAATCATGGCTCCCTTTGGATTTCCTGTTGTACCGCTTGTGTAAAGAACAATACCTAAATCAGATGGATTTGGTTTAATATGAGGACGAATAGATTTTGCGCCTATATTTTGTACTTCTTCCATCTCTACCAAATGGATGTTTTTTTCTTTTGCCCATGCCTTTAATGCTTGTCCGTTGTTTTCGGATGTTAAAGGGTCCATAGAGATAATAATTTTTAAAATAGGACATTGATGTGCTATTTCCAAAAGGTGACCAATATGATTACCAGAACAGATGACTACTTGTAATTCTGAATGATTAATGACATAGCGGACTGTATCTTCACCTAACGTATCATATAATGAAACGGAATAATACCCATAATTGACACAAGCTATATCAGATAAGGTCCACTCTAATCGGTTGATTGCCCAAATACCAAGAGGTAGTAATTCTGTAGAGGATATACCAAGATGCTCTTCCATAATACTACGGATGCCAGATCCAAGTGCATCAGCACGCTGACTTACTTGCCCATAAGTGATAAATTCATATTCTGTAGATCGCTCTTGTGTTAACGGATTGATGATATGTCTAGTACCAAGGCAAGGAAGGTCTTTACCCTCTCTTAGTGCTTAAAAAAAAGAAAAAGAAGAAAAAATATTTATAATATTAGAATTTTTTTTAAAAAATAAAAATAAAAATAAAAAAGCAGCAATATGCATGCACTATCCTTTTTTTTTTTTTGTTATTCTTATTCTGTTTATATATAAGCTTACTATTTTGAAAGACATCATAAAAAGAAGAGATGCTATTATCATATGTAGAAAGAAGTGATTGCTCATGTCTTGAACTACGATAAATGCCTAAAAAAAATGGTGTGAATAAAAAATAATAAAAACGAATATATATCAATATATTTTGTTGGTTATACTTGTCTAACAAAACTGCATAAATATATCTTTTCATTCTTACTAGTTTCTCCTTCACGTTTTGTATTTGGTATTTCAACAAAATGACTAACTTTAGGGGCCATAATAAACTTTGATAAAAAATTTAAAGAAGAAGAACCGTAAATAAATAAAACTAGTTATTTTATTTAAGAGTTAAGAGAAAAGAAAAAAGAAAAAGAGAGAGAGAGAAAAAAAAAAGGGAGTAAATCAAGATTTAAGCTTTTTAAACGCCAGCCAACCAAAAGCGGAGACCCCATATTTTTTTTTCTTATTCCCACCGCGTTTTTATTGTCTATTATATATCCTTTTTCTCATCACAAGTTAGCAAATAAAAAAAAATAGAGAATTGCTATTATTTAACTTTATTTTATTTTTATGATTATTCTTATATATATATACAAATATATATATATATATATGAATTGTATATTTATATTATATGATATTAATAAGAAAAATAATATGAATGTTACTGTTTATGCGCCCCATTTCACCTATTAATTACATTGGCTTCGTATTTTATTTATGTTTGACAAAAAAAAGGCTAAACTATATTATATATTTACCGGTTTTTAATTTTTTAAATGATGTCATATGTCAATATACATACAAATGAAATAAAATCAATATCATATACATTTAAATATATTATCATCTAATATCACATTGACTAACACTCTTTTCTTCTTCATAAGTCAGTATAGCATTTAAACAATTTAAAACATTTAAAAGCGCCCATTCAATTGCTTTATTTCCCTATTCCTTCATCTGCTTGAATTCCTTTCGATAAAGCAATTTTTTCTACCATTGTTTCTTTTTCAGGATATCGATCTAATTTTATTGCTTTCTTTAATTCTTCCGTGGAATTAGTATAAAATTTGAGTGTAGCATTTTCCATGATAATGCCTCAAAATGGACATGGTTTCAGCAAGCGTTTTGTAAGCTCCTTTCAACAATGATTATTATGCTGAAAAGTAATTATCGCTTTGGTAATAAAATACGATTTAGGGTCTTGTTAACTGAGATGGAAGTTATTTTCTTGAATTAGTAAAAGAATATGTTTTGTATTGAGGATACTGACATCTGCTTTTACATGCGTACATTGACCACGCATACATAAATTGACATTTTTACGTATTCTAGCGAATCAACATTGATAAGGATAATTTAAGGGTTTTCAAAAGTTCCAAGACGAAATCATCTACTGTATATTTTTCACTATTTTTCACTAACATGACATAATGGATATAAAATGTAAATAAAAACTCATCAATCCTTAATTATTCAGCAGAATAAATGATAGATCAATTAGCTCAACATACATTGCAGTTCTACCAAAGTTCAGTCCATTATCACTATTGATGAGTTTGACAAATATTATTTTTTACTATGCTAATTGCTATTATGCTTACAGTTACGAATTGAATTTGACATTTTTATATTAAGTTAAATATGTATGTGTCCATAATAAAAAAAAAAGAAAAATAATGAACGGTGAGAAAAGTAAAAAAGCTTGGACCTTTTTAGTAAAAAAAAAAAAAAGGGCGGAGTAAAAAATCCTTAAAACGAATTATTATTTATCTGCTTTTGACACCTTTTAAAATACTTTAAACTTTATTATTAATACCATTTTTATATAAAAATACTTCATTATGTTTTTACAATTTAAAAATTATATAATAATTTAATGTAAAATAAAAAAAGAAAAAGAAAAAGAAAAAGAAAAAATATGTATGATTCATACATGTGTTTTTATATATATTTATATATAAGTGATAGACAGCATAGATTATTTATATACAATCATTTTATAAAAATTCCGGTTTTAATTCAAGTACCTTAACATTAGGATCACTTGTTGCGTTATGTCTTGCTACCCGTTTTAATAAGGTTGTAATAATTTCACGATTACGCTCATTTTTCTTGATACGTTTACGGAATCGCATTAAAAAGTCTCTAGTTGTCATACTATTACCACGTAATACATTGATGACTTCTTGTTCTGTAATTAAATCACTGCCAGTGCCAGTACTAGATGAAGATGAAGATGAATGATGTCTTGGTGATTCAGTACGTTGATGTTTGGAATGTTGGTTATCAGCGTCATCTCCTTTACGTTTCTTTAAATTTATTTGATCTACATTACTATTTGAAGTAGGTGATCCTGGTCCTTTAGGGCTAAGACTTCCACTACGGTGAGGTGATGGTGATGAGGAATTGATACGCTGTGGCTGTTGATGCTGTTGTAGAGAAGGTGAGCCAGGTCGCCCAATAGGTTTTGATAAACTTTCTTTACCTTTTGGTCCTTTCTTTAATCCTGTTTTACTGACAACTGTCTTTTTCTTAAGCGATGGAGTTGATTTGGTTATTTCTTCTTCTTCCTGTTTTAATTTTCCTTCAGTATCTGATGTTTTATCCTCCTCTTCTGAATCAGTTTCTAATTCTTCTTCCTGTATATATTTGAATAGTATTAGTAATAATATTAAGAGGATCATTAATACTTGGATTTCTATTTCATCTTATTGTATTACTTTTTTAATACATATATTTATAAACTTACACTTGAAGCATAAGGGTCCTTGTCTTCATCACTTTCATAAGCACGATTCTTTTCCAAATCACGAACCAATTTTCTCATTTGCTGTACACATACAGAAAGAATTAAAAAGATATAAAGCTAAAGATTATTACCCATGATACATTTAATAAACTACTGTTAATTTTTTTTCTTTCATTGAATAATTTACCTTTCCTTCACTAGTTAACTTAATAGATTGTTCATTATCAAGATCTTCTTCATCTTCGAATTGACCATAACCCTTAATTTCCTTTTTAATACGTTCTTTTCCATCCTTGACATCTTCATCTTCCATTTCATGATCACCACCTCCTTCTTCATCGTCTTGAAATACATCATCAAAATCAATATCATCAATATCGGAATCCTATAATTTATTAAATTATATAAATATATATATGTATATACATTGTATTAGTACAGTATAAAAGTATAACCGTAACAGTTATAAATGTAGATGTTGATAAAAATAAATAAAAGTAAAACAAGTTATTTACATCGCGTTTGCCACCTTCATCATCAGAACCACCACGTCTATAAAAGTAAACAAAATAAACATAAAAAGAAAAATATAAAATTAATAAATAAATTTAATAATAAACATCATCAATAAACTATGGTATGTATATAATCTTACTTTGATTCTCCAGTATCAACAGTTTTGAATCTACCTCTAGAATGACCAACACTTCCAGATTCTTCTTCGCCACGCTTTAACATCATCCATCGATTACCTTCGTGTTTTGCCGCTTTGCGCTCTTGTTTAATCTACAGTATATATAATAGAATAGAGTATATTTTCATTAACTAGATATTCAAAATATAATATTAACAGTAATAAAATTAAATGAATACTATTATGTATATATGTACCGCTTCTTCAACTTCATCAGATGTAAGAGTAACAATATTACGTTTTTGTTGAAATTTATACCATCTATCTAAAGGAACTACTTTAAACCCACTATCCTATTTAATATAAATAAATATAAAAAAAATAAATGAGATGAATTGGGTTTCATTTTTAATTATCGGTCTCTAGTATTATTATTATTATTATTATTATTATTTACTGTTAATATAAAAACAACATATTCTGAACCTTGACCACCTTCTAAGGTGCCCGTAAAACTATTTTGCCCATCATAATCTTCGAGAACCCAAGGTTTACGTTCTTGTTCTTTCAATTCTCTTGTATCATCTGTGGCCAAATAGATTTGTCTTGTTCGTTTTTTAAATAGCATTTGTTTATTTTTCGTTGCACCACCCATTGGAGCAATTAATGTTGTATCCGCACCTGTTTTAGGACCATGTTGATATTTTTCATGACGTTGATAGGGATATGGTTGCTGCTGTTGTTGTTGTTGCTTATTCTCAGCATTTGTTTCTTTATTATCTTTATTGCCAGTATTATCTTTAGTATCTTTAGTTTCTTTCATATCCTTATCTTTATTATTATTATTGTTATTATTATTATTATTATTATTATTATTATAGTTGTTATTGTAATTATTATATCTATTGTATTTATTGTATGAATTATATTGATTATTATTATTCTGTTGTTGTTGACGATAGTAATTGTAATAGTTTTCTTTACGATGAAATTTAACAGGGCGAGCAAACTGTGCTAAATCTATCACTCTATCATTAGTTTTAAAAAACATCATATTCGTTTTACTATTTCCTTTAGAAGAAGATAAAAGTTGAAAATCATTATATGGTATAGCTTGTTGTTGTTGTTGTTGTTGCTGTTGCTGAAGTTGTTGTTGAAGTTGTGGATTTGGTCTTTGGATTGGTCGTCGACGTGCTTGAATTTGTGGTCGGCCAGTATTATAAATATTTGTCATTATATTATTACTAATTAATATTATTATTTTTTATTATTATTATTATTGAACTAATGTTTACGATTAATAATATAAATAATAATAAGGAAAAAAGAAAAAAAAAAAAAAAAAAAAAAAAAGGAAGGATCCAGTGATATTAATAATATAATGAAAAAGAAAAAAGTTGGGAAGAAAAAGAAAAAAAAAAGG
>MU612080.1:0-13865 GCA_025201675.1 Cunninghamella echinulata
ATATATATAATGATGATGAAATAGAATGTAAAATATAAAAAAAATTATAATTATAATAAAATTAAAAGATTTTAAATTTTTTTTAAAAAAAAAAAAGAAAAAAGAAAAATGATATATAAAAAAATCTAAAAAAGATTTTTTTTAAACAAATCTTGGTAAGATTTTGAAGGAACGTAAAGGTTTTGTTTCAGATAATTGTAAAGCATATAATAAACATTCTTTTGATCTTTCTAAACTTTTACGATGACGATGAGCGAGAGCCAATAAATACCAAGCTTCTTCATTATCCCAACCTAAAGATTTTGTTGTGTTATCTAATAGAGCTTCGGCTAATTCCCATTGAGGAGTTTCTTTATGTTCTATCCAAGCTTTAGCCATATCTACATGTGTGGGTACATGGTTTGGTTGAATAGCTAATGCCTTTTTAAATGCATCTAAAGCGGTATCATATAATTCTTCATTATTTTTATATTCTTGATCATCTTTATTCCATTTAGAAGCATTGGTTTTATTATTTAATTCATAAGCACGGAGACATAATAATCCCAATTGGTGCCATACATCAGCATCAGTTAACCCAATTTCTTCTGCTTCAGTAATAGCATGAACAGCTTCATCCAATCGATCAGATTTAATAAAGGAACTAGTACACATAATCCATAATTTCACTACCAAAGAATTCCATCGTTCTCTTTGCTTTTGTCCAAATCCATTTTCTTTATCTACTGATGATGCGTTGTAATTAAAGAGAGTGACAGCATCACTTCCACGTCGACTATTTAATGAGGAGAAAGAGGGTGCTACCATTGAAGCAAGTGATACATTATCCAATAAAGCCTTTGAGGAAACTATGTGTGTAACAAACACAAAATAAGTTTGAAAGAGGTATTAGTTACTTAGTACATATGATACTTTCTTCCTTTTTAAGTAAAGGCTTTTTTTTTCTCTTTAATTTTAATTTTAAATTTTATTACCTGGAGTGGAGCTACCTTGGGTTTGCTTTTCGGCAATAGAATTAGTAGAACTACTATTGTTCATGGATGAAACGGATTGAATTCTCTTTCCGAGTCTCATATCAATGATACTACGTTTTTTCTTGTCTTTTGGTTTATTTTTATCTTCAGAAGGTTTGCGATTACTAATAATTTCTTCACTATTGCTTGATTTAGGTGCACCATTTGCAGCGGGGTTGTTGGTAGTAGCAGTAGCAGTAGTAGCAATAGATTGCTTATCAGAGTTATCCAATGATTGATTATGATTACTAGAAATAGATCTTGATCGAGAACGAGAACGAGATGAAAAGGATGCACGTCTCTTTGTATTATTGGCCGTAGTAGTAGTAGAAGTTGAAGAAGACATATTTTCATTAGCAGCAGACCCATTATCACCGATATTCATAAATTGGCTTGAGGTATAGCCATATTCATTAGAAGAAGATTGCTGAACTGTTGCAGCATGTAATTCACCATTTTTAAGACCAAGCTGAAGGGATAATTTTGAATAAATAGTGAATAAATCACCATATAACTTGAGAACAGCTTCAGATCCTTCCAATGTTTCTAATAATTGAATTTGAGTCATACGAATAGTTAAATAAGCTTCAGCTTGATCAAATTGCTCGTGACTATTGGCTTCATCACTCCATGACATCATTGGCATATTGCTACTAATAGGTATAAGTTGGTTGATATCTGTTGCTTTAAGACCAGCTTCTACTGCTTGTAATGCTTTAGGGAATTGATGGATTTGTTTAGAAGTAGATAATAAAGCTAAAAGATGATAAGATGGAAGGTGATCTGATTTAAGTTGAAGAGCTTGTAAAACAGAAGAAACAGAGCCACTAATATCGCGCATTTGTGCTTGTTGAACAGCAAGTTCATAATAAGAATCCCATGATGGTTGAAGTTCAACAGCTTTGTTTAATGAATGAAGAGAATCACCATGAAGTTCAGATCTTACTTCTGGGTCGTCAGCTATTTAATATAAGTTGATATATAAATATAAATAATTATATTCACGATTACGCTTCTCTCTCTCTCTCTATATATATATATATATATATTTTGAAATATATAATCACTTACATTGAGAAGCACGAAGGCCATAAGCAGCACCATGGGTACGATAGCATTTAGCTAACAATTCAGTGTCGATCTTTGAATTGCCAGATTCTCTAGCAAGCTCTAAAGCTACATCGGCCAAATTAGAGGCCAATTCACCTTGTTCTAATTCACGACCATAAAGTAATACTGCAGCTAAAAGGACTTGAATCACAGTAAATTCGTCTTCTTGATAATCAGCAGTTCCAGCATCACTCATTTCAGATAATAATTTAATTCTCTTTAAAATAAGCTCTGCCTTTTCAGTTACTTCTAAAATTCCATTGGGAGTTACTTCAATACCTGATGATTCTGTCTTATCAACATCGCTTAATCCAACTGTTTCCAAGTAAGCTCGTAAGGCATATTTAGCTTCATCTAAATCACCAAGTCTCATTAATGTAAAGAATATAAGGCGAGTAATATAAGGGCTGTTGAATGTTTTTTCTTTTGCATAATACAAGAACTATATACGAAAAATAAAAAAAAGTTTTATCAACAATTAATTTAAAAGTTTGATCTCTTAAGCATACATTTTTCTTTAATAAAAAATATAATATAAGTGAAATACTTACTTCGAGATTTTTACGAATATTATTCAAATCACCCCATCCAACAACATCGTGAGCCATGAAGATCAAACTGGTTAATTCTAAAGCATGTACGCCAGCTTCTTTAGTTGAAAGATGATTACACATATGAGGGAATGATTGTCTAAAACGAGAGGTTACAGTAACAAGCTCATCATATAATGCAGCGTAAGAAGCACCTGGAATTTGAGCGAGAGAGACGGTACTATATAAATATGTATAAATATAAAAATAGAGATTAATTTCTGTTGTATTACATTAAATGGGGTATAGCCTTTTATTTTTATTTTTTATTTTTTTTTACCTTTCATTTGCAGAGGTAGTTGACATAGGAATGTAAGTATTTTCTTGATAAACCTTTGTTAAATATTGGGTATATAAACTTAAAACATTCCATCTATTCTGAGGACGCCATTGACTAGACCACCGAGTAGAAGCTAGTTGAAGATAAGCACGCATAGATTTAAGTGTTTGACGGACAGGTGCACTAAAAATAAAATAAATAAATAAAAAAACAAATAAATAAACATAAACATGATATAGATATTTATAAACATATATAGATATATAAAGAATGATAATACGTACTTTTGATAAGTTCTTAAGAGGATAGAACGATAAAGAGCATCTTCAACCCAACGGAAAATGGTATCACTTTTTTCATTTAAATGGCTTTCAACCACTTCCCAAGCAGCATCATAAGCTTCTAAAGCGTCAGGGATTAAATTTTCCATTTCAAAACAAATACCTTTTATTACACGAGCTTGTACCAATAAAACTAAACCATATCCCCAGTTAACGTCTTCAAATCTTAAAGCTAAACGTTCTAAAGATTCTAAAGCTTTCTTATAACGACCACTTTCGAAATAAATTCTAGCCAATAAAACTTTAGAAAGCTATATATGATATTTGTATATATATTATATGGATAATAAGTTTCATATTAATATTATTACAATTATTATTATTCAACTCTACTCTCTTCTTTTACTCATTACTTATTAGTTTATTATATATGTATATTACCTGAGCTTGCCAATCATCAGGGGTTTCTAAATCATCTGAAGCAAGTTGTTTAGCAACTACTTCTTCTAATCTTGATAAAAGAGGATGAACCAAAGAGGCTGAAAGAGTAGGAATGTGAGGTACAGAGGAACTAGTAGTATTAAACAATTCAGGAGGAGGAGTGAAAACAATAAAGGAATTTCTACTACTAGTAGATTTATTATTATTGTTACGAGCTTCTATTTTATAAGTAGCTGGTGAAGGAATAGTGACCTTAAATGGATTAGCAGACTTGCTTTTCTCTTGTTGTTGAATTAACTGTACAAGTTCATATTCAATTTGTGCAGTGGCAGGTAAAACTAGATGAAAGACAAAAATTAATTAAAATAAATATGAATATATATATGGAGGATATATAAAAATAAAGAAAGAGAAAGAAAGAAATGAAAGATAAAAAATAAAAAATAAAAAATTGATATTTTATTTTTTTGACGTCTGTGCGTTATTTCAAAAAATAAACTTGTGTACCTGTTTCTGTAGGATGATATTTCTTATAACGTTTAATTAATTCTGGTACAGCTGCCCACTGACCGTTTGCTCTAGCCTTATCAAGTTCTTTAAAGGCGTGTTCTGATTTTGTATCCATTATTTTATATGTAGTCTATCAAAGTGTATAAAATATATATATATATATAAAAAGTAAAAAGTAGAGATAAAAAAAGAAAAAAGAAAGAAAAAGAGAAAAAGGAAAATGAAATAAATTTAAATTTAAATTATAAAAAAAAAGTGGGGGAAAAAGTTGTCTATTAATGGTGCTTAATTCAAAATAATTTAAATCAACGCTGTATTAGAGTACTGATTGGGCACGTTACTTTTTATTCCTTCACGCTTGAAAAATGAATAATTGGGCCATTCTACACGTGTTTTATCATATTTTTGTAACTCAGTTCATTTATTGAGGCACGACTCTTTGACCTTCTTCACTTAATTACCCATATGATAGTTAAAAAAAAAAACTTTCTCTATTTAAAAATTATAAGGAATAGATAATCATATGATTAAATAAAAAAAATAAAAAAAAAGAAAGGTTATAATTATTTGATTTGATATATATGTACTTTTTTCTAAAATCATAATTGATCTTCCTATTTTATTTATTTATTATAATTGAATGAAAAAATAAAATAAAAAAAAAAAAGGTCTTTTTTTTATATTTTTATGAATTGTGTGTATACAAATATATGTTTAAAAAAAGAAAAAAGAATAACTACTATTAATTACTACCACTATAAATTATATAATTATCATAATATAAAATTAAAAAATATGAAAAGCACTTTAAGATCTTCTCTTTAAGTTGGAAGATAACCATTCAAGACCTTCATAAAGACCATCACCTAAGAAAGGAATAAAAAAGATTATTATTATTCATGTTTATATTCCTTTTTTTAACTTTTTTTAATGCATAATATATATATATATATATATATTATTAATAATATAAACTTACCACTGGTGGCACAGGCTGATTGGATATACCATTGTCTATTACGAAGAGAGTGGAGACCTAACTTGTCAGTGATTTCAGCAGCATTCATAGCATTAGGTAAATCTTGTTTGTTAGCAAAGACCAATAATAAAGAATCACGGAGTTCATCTTCGTTAAGCATACGTTGTAATTCATCACGAGCTTCGGAAACACGGTCACGATCGTTAGAATCGACTACAAAGATAATACCTTCGGTGTTTTGGAAGTCTATTAAATAAATATATAAAAAATAAAAAGGTGTATAGAGATTAATATGATGGTAATGATGATAACAATGTTTTTTTATAATATCTCATTTTCCTCTTTTTTAAGTTAATTAGAAATTTATCTAATGCAATAATTATATTGGTAGCCATTTCACATACCGCAATATTATTTATAATTAATTTTTTTTCATACCAACAAATCCTCTCTCTCACACAAAGTCCCTATTTTATTTTATTTTTTTCTATTATTTTCTATTCATACGGTAACTTTTATAATAAATACAAATATATCTAGTTAAATATTCACTTACAGTGTCTCCATAAAGGACGAATTTTATCTTGACCTCCGACATCCCATACAGTGAAAGAGATGTTCTTATATTCAACAGTTTCAACGTTGAAACCTATTTTTAGATGAAAACGTATACGGTATAAATTAAAACAAATAAAGTAAATATAACAAGTGTATCAATATCTATTATTATTATTTCTTTCTTTATTCTATATATTACTTATTTATTTATTATTTTTATTTTATTATTTTTTATTTTTAAAACTTACCAATAGTAGGAATAGTGGTGACGATTTCACCTAATTTAAGTTTGTATAAGATGGTGGTTTTACCAGCAGCATCTAACCCAACCATCAAAATACGCATTTCCTTTTTACCAAAAAGGTCGGTAAATAACTTGGAGAAACTTAAACCCATTTTATATATTAAATTTAATTAAAGAAGTGTATATAGGTTAAAAAAAAAAAGGGAATATAAAAGTAGATGAGAAAAAAAAAAAAAAAGAGAGAGAGGAGTAAAAAAGAAAAACGAAAAATAATATATCTTTGATTAGCACTTAAAAAAATTAGCCTGGCTTTTTATATTTTAACCCCGCAGCCAATTAAATTATTATCAGCCAATATTTTTTAACCACATTTTTCGACCTTTCGTGACATTGTTTCTAAAATCTTTTTCATTTTTATCTCTATCTCTTATTTTTTTTTTTTGCTTCGCCTTCTTTTTTATTTATTTTTTTTATTTGGTTCACATTGTGTTGTTAAATATGACTTCCACGTAATTAGTTAAAAAATAAAAGCACTATACTAGAAAAATAAAAAAATAAAAAATATTCAACACGTATTACTTGGTAGCGTATAGTGTATATTTATTGAATATTTTTTTTCATTTATTTTTAATAAAATAATAATGAATACACCTATCAACAAACAGCACTGTACCAACTTCAAAACAAGTTTATATACCAGAAACACTATTAAAAAAAATTAAAACAGATGAAAAAGTAGCTATAGCTGAAGCACAAAAAAAAACAGAACGTCAAAAAGTAAAGGATAATATACTATGTTTATATATATAATTTAGTTCTATATTATTTATTTGTATTTTTCTATTTTTTATTTTTATTTCCAGCAACAAAAAGCAAATCGACAAGAAATATTTAAAAGAGCTGACCATTATACCCAAGAATATCGACAACAAGAAGCCAGCGAATTACGCTTAAAACGACAAGCTAAGCAAAACGGGGATTATTATGTACCAGCGGAACCATCTTTATTATTTGTCATCCGGATCAAAGGTACACAAGATCTTCATCCAAAAGTGAAAAAAATATTAACTTTATTTCGATTACTTCAAATCAATAATGGAGTATTTGTAAGACTGAATAAAGCTACAGCCAATATGCTTCAAATCATTGAACCTTATGTTACTTATGGTCCACCCAATCTTAAAACAGTTAAAGAATTATTATATAAACGAGGATTTGCAAAAATAAAAGGTCAACGTTTACCCTTATCTGATAACCAATTAATAGCTAAGCATCTAGGTGAATATGGTATTATTTGTATGGAAGATATTATCCATGAAATCATTACTGTTGGCCCTCAGTTTAAAAATGTCAATACCTTCTTGTGGCCTTTTAAATTATCGAATCCTAATAATGGTGGTTGGAGAAAGCGTAAAGCAAAGCATTTTGTAGAAAATGGTGATGCGTAAGTGTAATTTTTTTTCTTTGTTTATTATATAATTAATCTTCTAATTATCTTTTTTTTATTCTTTAATTTTTATAGCGGCAATCGTGATCATTTTATTAATGAGTTAGTCCAATCCATGAATTAGATAAATGACAATTTTTGTAATATAGTTTAACTATCGATATATATATATATATACTTATACCCATCATCAACTCTCATATTTTCATTTTTATAATAATAAATAATTTGTACAGTAACTTATTTTTCAAATATAGATATGATATATTCAAATTATAATCCCTTTTTTTTTTTTCTTTTTTACTAAAATACAACTTTTAATATTACTTTTACAAATATTTATTAAACTATATGCGTGAATAATTAAAAATAAAATTAAAAAATAGTGCAAGTGTATATATATAATGTGAATTCTATTAATTATGCATGGGGGTCCAAAAAGGAGCAGAGTTAGGTGATATAGATAAGGATTCATATAATAGTCGTTCAACATGTTGGTAATATTCCCATAGTTTTTGTTCCGCAAAATTAAATAAATAACCTTCTTGTAATAGAGATAAACATAATAAAAGTGATTTTCTAGCTTGTAAAATATCTTGTCGAGTAAGACAATTAAAATATAACTTATTGTCATCATCGTCATTGATATTCATCCCAAGACAAGCATTTCTTAAATGAATATCCCAAGCTGACAATAATACTTGAATACTGACCCTACAGTAATTTGATAATTTCCGTTGGTAGTCTAATATTCTTACAATGACAGTAGCGGCATGTGTACATTGTTGCTGTGCATGAAGTTGATGAGGTATAGATGATGATGATGATGTAGGTAGTGGTGAGGCTGTTTCATTAGCATTATTGATATTATTACAATTCTGTTGATCATTCTTTTTACTAGTATTATTATTATTAGTTTTATTTATTGCTGTAGAAGTTAATAAGGGTGTGTCATTGTCTTTTTCAAGGAATCCAAGTTCACTAGCATATTGTCTTTCATTAAAATCTGGTAAATAGGGTTCGAATAAGGTAATGATGCCTTGATGATACTGTAAAGATGTATACGTGGCAATACTTAACATTTTATCGTTGTAATCAGAGTTAGTGTTATTATTGTTGTGATTATTATTATTATTATTATTATTATAATGGCGATGGTAATATTTTTCTTGTAGCCGTTGTATAAAAGTTTCATCTGATATATTTTGCTCAAATAAACTATCTTCCATTCGATAATCTTGTGGTATCGAATAATAATATAAATCCAATTTGTATTTTATATCAGCTAAAACACTAAGAGCCACCTGATCATCTGACCCAAACCTTATATCTCGTATATATCTACCAAAACTTCCCATCATTCCAAATTGATACTGATAATATTGTATAGTTCGATGTATAAATACATTTTCATCTGGTAAGGGACGTCTTGTATATCGTTTTTTCTTTTTCAACATAAGTCTGATGAGAGGATGGAGTTGAAATGATCCGTTAGATGAAGGTGAGGATTTTGTAGCCATAGATGAAGTTTTCAGAGGTACCCCGCGTCGGTTTTCTAAAAAATCTACATTATTCTGAACGTCTCTAAATGCCCAATGTAATCGCCTAACCATTTCTTGTATACCAAGTGTTTCTATATCTGTATTATTATAGCTATCATCATCCAATAATTCCAAAGTATCCATTTCTTTATCCTCCTTATCATCATTTAAAATAAGAATACATCTTGTTCTATAAGCTAGATCCAAATACAATTTTGCTTCTTCCATACAACAAATCCCATTTTTATACATAGCCAAAAAGGTAAAAATAGTAAAGGTATCCAAGGAAGGTTCATCAAAGGAGACCATGTTACGAGCTCGTTGGTATAATAATTCAGATAATTGTACTTGTAATAAATAAGGGATAATGCGTAATATATGTCGACATCGAATTGTTAATGCTGCAGCACATAAAGCACAGATGACTGGTGATTTAGATAATTGGCCATTCAATTTAGGACATGTGACATAGAGTCGGTAAAAAGTAGGTTTATGTAAATAGAGATTATCAGATAGATAACAAGAAAAAAAGGCATCTACTATTTGTTGTAATAATACATCTATATCAAATGGGTATTGGTCAAATAAATAATCCGACGATGATAGTGGTGATGATATGAAAGTAGAGTTATAATAATCATTTTCATTTTCATTTTCATTTTCATTTTCAAATTGAAGTTGTGAGGAGAAAGGGGAGGTTGAGGAAGGATGTTGCTGTTGTTCATATTCAAATGATTGGGTAGGGTTATTTGATATAATGGGTGAGTTAAAAGAAATGGAAGACGTAGATGATGAAGGTGATAATGAAGATGAGGTTAATGTAGGAAGGGTATTTTGAGAAATATTGTTATTTATATTAGTGGTTGTTTGATATTTCGATTTGAAACATAAATTAACAGCAAAATAATAACCACGACGTAATAACCAAAGGGGAAATTGTCTATGTAAAACCACATTTGTTGAAGGATGTGATGGTGATGACGAGGAGGACATTGTTGCTGATAAATGTATTTGGTATGATGATAATGTTACATTTTGACAGACCTGCTGCCAATTTTTCATTTGATTTAAAAGATCCATATATGCTTTTATTGTTGACATACTGATACTCATTCCATGTTTCGTTATACTTAAATGCCAATTATTATTACTATTACTATTACTATTGTTATTATTAGTATTATTATTTGATTTTCGTTGAGTAGATAATTTCTTATTATTATTGTTTTGTTGTTCCATTATAATCTTTTGAAATTCTTCTATTGATTGTTCTAATAAATTCATTTCGTTTTGTATTGCTATTAGATCTGAAGATACTTCTTGTTTTTTTAAAAAGTCAGAATAGTTGCGATCAGGTGGCAAAGTAGGTTCTAAATGGATACATTCTATATTCAATCGTACACAACTAAACAATAAAGATAATATTAATAGCAATATTAATAATAAAAAGAAGAAAAGAAAAATATAAAGGTTAAGTCATTTAGATTTATTTGAATCTATTTTTGTATATAAATATATATATATATTATCCCTGTAAGTATTTATTGCTATTTACCGATCACAGGGTTTTGTACCAGTACACCTCTTTTTTCTTTCACGACAACCTTCACATGGCACTGTCTTCTTTTTTGCTTTCATGGAGGACGGCATTAGTATACATAAATAAATAAATTAATAAATAAATAAATATATATATATATAAATATATATATATATATATATTTATATATACAATTATTAATATTTATAAAAAAAAAAAATAGAAAGGAAAGAGAGAACAAAAGGAAATTGAAAAAAAGAAAAAATTAATAAACGACAATTTTTAAAATCAGCCAATCATTTTTGATTTTTTTAAAAAAAAATGAAATCAGATAATAAAAAATGTTTATTTTTAAAATATAAAATTATTTATATACGTATATGGATAAATATAGAATTGTATTTTTATAGTATAATTTTTTATTAATATTTTAAAGTTATTCGAACACGGTTAAACTACGAATAAATCTATCTACAGCAATACGGAATAATTCATTGGATATATTTCCAGGGGGAGGCTGACCATTGGTAGTGGTTTGTTGATGGTCATGGTCAGATTGTTGTTGAGAACTATTATTATTATGTTGTTGTATTAAAAAGCCTTGGCTAATTTCCCATCGAGTATCGTCCAAGCGCATTAAACCGTTTTTCACAACAAAATCAACATACAATTGCACATAAATTTGTTTTAAAACCGATCGCATACCTTCTGTATTTGGATCTGTATTCAAAACAAATTTTAATCCAGTTGGTGTTTCATAATAATGTAATCGATAAGTTGAAGTGCGATAAGATATAAATCCATCTTGGCTATTATTATTGTTATTATCTCCTCCAGTCGAACTAAGTTTACGTACAAAATTACGTAAAGATAATATCACACCGTACACAAGTTTAGCTTCTTCTTCAATAGACATCACACTACCTGCTGCCAATCCGCTTTGTTGAGTCATAGTGCCCATATAATTGGATGAGCTTCTTTCTTCACTTTGTAATACCGAAGCGGAAGAAGGATTTGTTTGACTGACATTATTATTGTTATGATCAGAAGACGTGGTTGAATGAGATAAACGTGATGATGTAAGTCCTAAACGACTGGAACCAGTTTGGCTAATGCTATTTACACTATTTCCATTAACACTATTCCCTAAATTTGACTTGGATTGATGAGTCCATTTTTGAAAATATATACACTGACAATGTCTATCAAATATATATAAATTATATATAGTCATATTTTATTGAATATAAATGTAAAAAAGTAAAAAAATAAATAAATAAAATAAAGCGAGAGAAAAAAAAAGATGAGCAAAAATAAAAAGCAAGAGGTTTAAAAAATCTTTAAACTCAGTCAATTTTGAATTTTTTTAAAAAAATTGATTAGCCTCTATTTTTTTATGCAAATTTACAAAATGAAATAAATAAATGAAACATGGAATTGATACAAAAATGAAATAAAAATAAAAATCAATTTTAAGATAAAAGGTCAAAAATTAACGTTCGATACTACCATTGATTATTTTCTTGGAACGTAGATGATTCTCTTGATTTACGTATTTCAAGTGTTAAAAAGTTAGGTCCTGAATGAGTAGTTTCATTTAACACATTAATGACTAACAGGTTCATGTTCATATTTTCTGATATATTATAAGAAATTTATATGCATGATTTTTTCCATATTATTTTTTTATCAAATTTCCACTACTAGTTTTTATTTTCTTTTTCTTTTTCACTTATGCCAAGCTTTATTTGACTATATATATATATACATATTATTTGAGATGTTAATACCTGCTTATATATATGTAGTACTTAAATACTATATATTTACACTGGTTTATTTTTAGTTTATTATACTTATTATTACGTACTTAATTTCATAATTAGACTTGAGCTGTTCGAGAACCAATAAAAAACCTTCCCTTCCCCAATAGACAAAGAATAATGTATAATTCTTATGAATATTCTCTAACCACAAATCAATATTCTTTATATACAAAACAACAAACTCGTTGAAATTGTATTAGATTATTTCTAATGTAGTTTCCAAACTATATGTATATACATTTATATATATTGGATTACTTTCTATTGTCTTTTATATCATATATATATATATATATATATATATATGGCACTAGTGTTCAAATTTTTTTGAAGAATATTAAATAAAAATACTTTCAAAATAAACTCTTTTATCATGGGGTTTTTCTAATCATATAAAAGTTTTAAATACAAGGTTACAATATACTATTAGTACAACTTGATTTATATATTTCTATGATATAATAGTACAAATAAATAAAGATATGTATTATACTCATATTTTATATACTTTTCTTGAATATAAAAATACAAATCTGTAATTATTACTACAAATATCACATATGTAGTCTAAAAGACCCACTAATTTATTTAAGCATTGAAATTTATACAATTCCAAATTTATATTAATTTTTTAAAACCCAATTAGTAATTCAATTAGATTCATTAATATTTATTAATTTAATAGCACTAGGAATCAATTTCTTGATAGAACAATTGATGTCACAGCATTTATCATAACTAAACCTATAAACAATAACATCCATAAAAGTACTTTCTTTGGTAGACCATTTGATTTTTTTATATATCCACCTGTTGTTGTATTATATTTATTTGTTTATTTACCTATTTACTTATTAAAAAAAACTGTTGAAAAATGGTGCTATGGGTCTCAAAGATAGCTTAATATACTATTTGGCATTTTATAACCTAAGTGAGTAGTAATTCATTTTTTAAATACTCAATTAGACCAAATTTTTAGGTTGAACAAATAACTGATACCTATGTTTTCAATAATTATCACGTAAACTAAATATTTTTCCGTTTAAGTAAATTATATAAAAAAAATCTATTATTTAGTAGTGTCATATAAAAAGAATAAGAAAAAGGAAACACGATGGAGCTTCTAGTGCGGCAATAATAAATAACTTTGCCCAGAAAGAATGAAGATTTTTTATATAAAGCAAAAAAATTTAAAAATTATAAATTTGTACTTTACTGTTTATTTTCTTCTTCTTTAAGAAAATATAGTTATCACTGTTTTGTTAATAAAAATAAATTGATTTATGAAAGTGATTATAAATGAGAGGGATCAAGATAATGAAAAGGTAAGGAAATATTTGCCGGAGCGACTTGCTAAATTTTAAAAATAACAATATAAACTTCGTTTTTATGTTTTCAATTATTCAGAAAACTAATTGCTACACATGAATTCAAAAATAATTAAAAAAAAACGTAACAGAAATGGTCGAGTTATACAGAGAAACGCGAATCATTTTTCCAAAAAA
>MU612080.1:14755-34214 GCA_025201675.1 Cunninghamella echinulata
TTATTTGAAAATCCAAATAATATATCAGACGATAAAGTACTTTATACTGATCTTCATACCAACGATACTTTAACTTTTGGTCAAATAAAGGATGGCGTTTTTCAATTTGCGGCCGGTTTACAAGATAGATATGATTTTAAAAAAGGCGACGTTTTAGCTATATTTGCACCAAATTCGGTAAGTTTAAATAGACAAAGCTTTTTTACTATATTTACATATACTGGATTTTAATCATCGATTTTTGACTATTGGTTATTTTTTTTCTTCCTTATTTACCTTTATATATACATAGATTGATTATGTTTTTCCTGTTCTTGGCACTGTAGCAGCAAGTAAAATGAATAAAATAAAATAAAACAGGCATATTCATAAAGTTTGTCGTTTTTTTTTTCCATTTTCTCATCAATAAAATCATTTATACATTATTGTTATTTTAGATGGCGCTGTATCACCAACAAATCCCAGGTACTCAGTCAACGAACTTACTCACCAACTTAAATTATCCAAGGCAAAAATTTTATTAGCCCATCCTGAAAACATTGATATTGCTTTGAAAGCTGCCGAAAATGTAGGTATTCCTAAAAGTAATATTTTATTATTTGGAAATAAATCTATCAATGGTGTATTACCTTATCGAGATGTCCTTATGAAAGATCGTCGTGCTACTTTGGTTCCTTTAACTCCTGAAGAAATCAGATCGAAACCCTGCTTTTTATGTTTTAGTAGTGGAACGACCGGTAATAATAATCATAAAAAAAAAAGAAAAAAGGAAAAGAGGGAAAAATGAGATAAAATAATAATAAGAATATTATAAAATAATATATTTATAACCAGTATATTAACTAATATTTATATACATAATATATTTTATGTAGGTCTCAGTAAAGGTGTAATGACAAGGTAATTAATATTTTATTATTCATGCATACATATATATAAATACAAAATGAGTTAAGCCTTTGAAGAATATATATTTACTTTCCATTTATATCCCTTTTTCCTTTTTAAAAAATAATATTTATACAGTCAATACAACTCTATTACAACAACAATTCAGTATTTAACCTTGGATGAATATAATTTCCCACATGTAAAAGAAAAATCAGCTATCAATTTTTTACCTTTATTTCATATGTATGCATTATTTGTCGTGCTTGAAGTCTCTCTTCGCCGAGGTAGTCCAGTTTACATGATGGCACAATTTGATTTGTTAGAATATATGGCTGCAGTTCAAAAATACCGTATCAACTATGCATGGCTTGTCCCTCCTGTTATTTTACTACTTGCTAAAGATCCTCGGGTGAAAAATTATGATTTATCAAGTTTAAAAATTGTTTTTTGTGCTGCTGCCCCTCTCTCTAAAGAATTATCTGAACAATTTGGTGCTAGATTTAATTCTGTTGCTGTAATTCAAGGTTATGGTATGACCGAAACTTCTCCTATTGTTACAATCGAAGTTGCAAAAGAGAGCGTACCTGGTAATAATATTAATAATAATAATGAAGTGATTTTAAAATAAATAGATACAAAAAAAAAATTAAAAAAAGATACTTATATATTATTTTTAATATTTATATAATATTATTACTAGGTTCATGTGGCGTTGTTTTACCTAATTGCACCGTTCGATTAGTAAAAGAAGATGGATCAGGTAAAAAAAAATAAAAAAATTAAAGATAAAAAAAAGAAGTGAATAAAAAAAGGTATATATATTATTGAATTACAAGTATATATTTATTTATTAATTCATACTTTATTTAATTAATTGCCTTTTTTTAATCAGATGCTAAAAAAGGTGAAACTGGAGAGCTTTGGGCACGTGGGCCTAATATGATGTTGGTAAAGCAATAAAAATATGATATAATCATATGGATGATATATATATATATATATGTGTGTGTATGTATGTGTGTGCGAGTCCATGTGTGCAATTGTGCAATTTAATATATGAAAATATATATTCATACATTATTTATTATATAGGGTTATATCGATAATCCTGAAGCAACAGCAAATACAATTGATAAAGACGGATGGTTACATACTGGCGATATTGCTAAAGTTGATGATCAAGGAAGATTCTATATCGTTGATCGTATTAAGGAATTAATCAAGTATAAAGGTTTCCAGGTATGAATATTTTACAATTACATATATATTTATAAATATTTAATGTTTAACCGAGTAATAATATATATTTACCATCTTCTTTTTTCTTTTTCTTAAAAATTAATAATTAAAAAGGTTCCTCCCGCCGAATTAGATGGTATTCTTGTAAGTTAATATAAAACAAAGCAATATACAATTTGGTTCACAAAAATAATAGTTAATATGAATAGTTAATATAACTTTTTTATTATTATTATTATCTTTAAAAAGATTAAATCACCTATTGTAACAGATTGTGCAGTGGTTGGTGTGTATGATGAAAAAGAAGCTACTGAAATTCCTAGAGCCTATGTAGTCCTTAAACCTGGAGTGGAAGCTAACGACAAAACAGCCAATGAAATTATGCAATATGTTAAAAGTCGCGTAGCTTCCTTTAAACAAATCAGAGAAATCCGTTTTACCGATACTATTCCAAAGACAGCCTCAGGAAAAGTACTTCGACGTGTATTGAAAGATCAAATAAAACAAGAACAAGAACAACAAAGCAATAAATCAAAGTTGTGATCAAAATTGTATATTTATAATTTTTCTTGTATTAAAAAATACCAAGTATAGTGGTTCATATAGAATAGAAAATATATATTGCTTTGGATATATAAATTTAAATATAATATTAATAAATTATTTGTGTAAGCTTTTCTTTATCTAAATATTTCTTTTTGTATAATAAATTTTTAAGTATCAAGTTGAATAATAAAAAAAACTAACCAAAAATAATAAAATACTAACAACTACAAAAACCCATTACCAAGAGTAAAAGATGATTATCAGAAAAAAGTATTAAGTTGCCAGTGACAGCAATTTTAAAGTCAACTACCAGCAAGAAACCATAAAAGGTATATCATAAATAATAAATAATGATAAAACTAATAAACCCACTAGTAATTCAAAAAAAAAAAAATTATAAACTAGTATTATTATACAACAAATATATTTTGTTTTTTTAAGTAAAAAAAAAAGATCTCATACCAAAATTAAAAAAGAAAAACGCCAAGAATAGCACAGTTATAATTATATGGCCAAATAAATCTATTTCATTAATTCAAATAAATATAAATTAGATCATTATACTACACCACATATATTTTTATATATATAATAATAGTAAAAACAATGTTTATAAGGTCCAATAATTCTTTTTTAAAATTCTTTTACTGATCTATACTTTGCTCTGGTAATACTTTTGTTTTAAATTATAACTAAAATACTAATTTTATTACATACTTTTTTAGTAGCTATTTGTATTAATATATATATAAATGAGTATAACATAACAAGTAATACATATTAAAAATGTATGAATCAATATAATATAAAGATAATAAACAATTCGCCTACATACTAACCGTTGGGGAATGTATCATCCACGTTTTGGAGAAAAAAAGGTATGTGGTGATGGACTACGTGAAGGGGGTGCTGAGGAACATTGATATTCACTATCAATTAAGCGTTTTCTTCCTATTCTTGTACATTTACTATGAATTTTATAACTAATATTCACATAAAAATTCTAAAACAGCAACAAATATACTTAGACCAATCATTTTTAACAGAATTCATAAATACACTCATTTATTCCGCTTACCTTTATATATAATAACGCTTTAATTGTTTCTCCAAAATCCTCGATTTCTAATATATGAGTTGGCACAAATAAATCATATACATCAGATGTTATGGTAACTCCATTAATAGTCTTTATTTTATATAGACAGCCGGTAAAGCCTAAATAATCCACAAAAAATAAAGGTAAAAAACCATTGGTATATTTTATTCCTATAAATCATATTCTATTTTTGTTTTATCTCATAAATATTTACCTATCCACTCCATACAAAATATTTCACCAGTATCGTCATCAAGTAATAGAGTCAAATCACTCAATATACATTTGTTTACGCGCAAATTTTTCGTTTGTTGTTTAATTTGAGTAGTAGTAGTAGTAGAAATTGATTTCCATTCTAACGCACAGAGTTCCATATTCATATATTTTAATATCATGTCAATCTTTCTTCCCCGAATCTGTTCCGTTTTTAAATTTAAATTATATTTTTCGGCTATAGTTTTTGCGTGTTTACTTGATATTGAGCAATTTTCCCCGCTAAATAAAAATAAAAATAAAAATAAAATAATATATTAGTCAATCAATTTTATACGTACAAACAGTATATTCCAACGACTTACATGATTAGATTTATACCAGTATCACGGAAGAGGATGTTTAATATAGTATACAGAGGGTTGAAATAATGAAGCTCAGAGGATTTTTTGTCGTAGGATTTGAATATATTAATATTTGTTATTCTAAAACGTAAATATTCGTGTTAAAACTTCATACATAAATACATATATGAATATTTCTAAAAATACACATATAAATACACTCACATATAATCAAAGATTTCAATTACACGAATAAATTCATCATTATCTTCATCCCTTAATGCTTGTAATTTTTGTTCTGTAATCCATACTAAAATTTTTTTTTGATTCTTTTGGGTTTTTAATAGCTAGATTTAAATATAAATGTATTTAAAGAAATATAATTAAGACAATCCTTGATCAAAAACAACCCATTTAAAGTCAATAATTTTTAATTTACCTTCATCATATTGTTAATAAATTCCATGACGTTATCCTGCATGTTAAATAATGGTAGAGATCTGAAATGATCGTATGAATCCAGCCTTTGCTGATCAATTTTTTTTAATATAGGATTTTTCTTGTTTGACATGTTAATAATCCTCGATAAGCATAATCTAAAAAAAAAAGGTTATTGTTATTATTATTATTTAAAAAAGAGTTTTTCAATTTCACAACTATACATGCTCAATTGAATTTGATTTTATATTACCTTAACAACTGTCCTTGTTCAGAGTCAATTGTTTTTATACTTTTCCAATCATCAAGCAGTGCTAGTGAAAACCTATCTAAAACAGTAGTATCAGATTCTGGTAATTCATCTAATAGACTAGCAGTAATAGTATCAATGGATTCAACAGGCTTATTGTTTACCTAAAAAGCAAAAAGGAATAAAAATTAGAGTTAGTAAAATAGTTAAGAATTCACTCAATTTACTTTTTTTTTTTTTTTTTTGATTTACGCCAGAGTATACATACAAGACAATACATATATTTGAATATGGCTTTACGAAAGCTGTCAGGGTATGAGTCACTTTTATAGTCATTATCAAGGTTTTCTTCTTGTAGGTCATCTTTCAGATCTTTCCGAAGCTGAAGTTCTAAATCATCCTCAGATATTTGTTCTTGTTCTTGTGGCTGCTGCTGCTGCTGTTGCCGAAAGCATTCCTAAATAAATAAATAAATCAAATCAAGAAAGTGTTATTATATTTATTTTTATATATAGTGGCTATATACTGTCCTTGTTATGAATATAGTTACTTCTGCATGAGTTTTATTGCTGTTTTGAAAAAATATGTTTCCATTTCCAAAATTGCATTGTGTATTGGTAAGGTTTTCTTTTTCTTTTCCCTACCAACAAAATGTTATATAAAGGTAAGTACAGTCATATTAATTTGTAACTATATTAATAATATACAATTAATCGGTATTACCTTTTTCAGTATGAAGTCAATATAATCTTTAACATTTTTTGATATATTTGGACTATCCATAATATTAATTAATGCTTGTCGATACATGATCTTTAAGCTTTTTTCATTAGTTTTTCGTGTTTTATTAGAACTAAAAAATGATTTAAAATCGTAAAAATTCCACTTACTAACGGGATGGGAGGAAAAATAAGCCAGAGCTTCATTATTCCCATCATAGATATAATTATGATTTAAGTCCATTGTTAAAGAATATATAAAAATACAAAAGAATAAAAAATAATGTATTTATAATAAACTCTAGATGAACATTTAAGTTTTAAAGCTTTCGGATTTTTAATTATTATTATTTTTTGCATAGTTCAAAAATATATTTATGATTTTTATAGTTTTCATACACATTTCATTTACATATGCAACGTATACACTTTTTTTAGACATAAGAGCTAACTATATTTATGTGATTTTGGGAATGATGCTTATAAAAAGAAATTTCAGTAAAAGAAATTTTTATCACTTTAAAATAAATCATCTAAAATATTTTTTTAAATCGCCTAAAAAAAAAGAACTGATGAATAAAAAAGGTATCATTAATTAAACCAGACATTGGCACATGCACACAGAAATGGTTTTTATAAAAATAACTCTTCCCATCACATAATTTTTGTAAAGTTGTTTAAAGTTGAATTTCCGATTTCATGGGGTTTTTTTTAAAGATAAAAGGAATTTTTTTTTATATCTTCTTTTTAAACTTCACTTTTATTCTACTCCTCATCTTGACCTGGCTTGTATCTGGTTATGAAGAAAGGTTGACAATAAGCTATTATGTGTCTTTGGGACTTTTAGCTGTGACACATAATACCTGGCCAGATTATTCCTTTATGGACTTGGATGGTTTCCCATGCTGTCGACAATAGCCACCTTTAGTATTCTTCTTCACATTAACGTACTAAAGGCCGTGGTTTAAAGGATTAATGTTCGTTAAGATGAGAGATACTTAGATGAAGGGGCCTGGCTTGTATCTGGTTATGAAGAAAGGTTGACAATAAGCTATTATGTGTCTTTGGGACTTTTAGCTGTGACACATAATACCTGGCCAGATTATTCCTTTATGGACTTGGATGGTTTCCCATGCTGTCGACAATAGCCACCTTTAGTATTCTTCTTCACATTAACGTACTAAAGGCCGTGGTTTAAAGGATTAATGTTCGTCTCTTGCTAACATCTTGGTATTTTTCATGTGTTTTATATATATATATATATATATATACACCTTTATTCTATTATTTGTTTCCTTGGGTTATGCTGTTCAATTATTAGACTAAAAACTGTATTCAGGTAATGAAAGTGTATATTAATTTTTATCAATACTACGTTTTCTCTTTCTTTTATTAATTTTCTAGTAATAGCCGAGGACTTGAAAGTGAATTGCTAGTGATGGCTCTGTTTGTTATTTTTTGCTCAATGAACTTTTTTATTTTACAATCATTTGAATTATTTTTTGTATATAATAATAACATGTATATTATTTTTATTTTATTTTAAACATTGTAAAAAGAATATGCATTTTTATTTATGATTAATTGGTAATTTTACTTTATGGTTTGTTCTTTTTTTGAACATCTCAGAGTTTACAATTTTTATCAGTTATATTATTTTATTTTTCTTACTCTTTTCTTTACTCTCTTTATCATTACTGTTATTATAAAAATGGCTACAGCTACTACTGTTTACCATTCCCGTCTTTCTGATTTTGAAATCCCTATTAAAGATCTCATTTCCTTTTTATTTGAAAATCCAAATAATATATCAGACGATAAAGTACTTTATACTGATCTTCATACCAACGATACTTTAACTTTTGGTCAAATAAAGGATGGTGTTTTTCAATTTGATATTGGTTCACAAGATAGATATGACATTAAAAAAGGCGACGTTTTAGCTTTATTTACAGTGCTATATTTTATATTAAAAATATTAAGTATATATATTTATTTAAAATAGAAATTATATATTATTTTGATTATATAAATTTAAATATAACAATAAATTATTTAAGTTTTTCTTTATTTAAAATATTCCTTTTTGCATAATATTTTTTTAATTGCCGAGTTTAATATAAAAGTGGCTTATTTAGTTAACTTGTCATGTTTTTTTTTTAGTACGGAAAGGAAAGGGTATTTGAAACTCAAAAAAAGACTTATTTTTTTCTCTTTTCCTTCTTTCTATTTTTTATTTATACTATATTAATTAAATATGAGCGACTATTCTTCAAGCTTTGGTGCTGGTGCTGAATTGGTAATATACTTTAGAAAAAAGAGATATATAAATAATATATATATATATTAGTAAAGCTGTTAAAACCATTTATTATTTTAATAACACTTTTTTTTCTCATTTTACGTACTTTTTATATTATATGCTAATAGGGTAACAAAAAACAAGAAGTCATGGATCAAGTTCGTGGCGAATTAGCTATGGCTAATGCTCAAGAACTTATCAACGTAATATACATATATATAATGCAATATAATTTTATTTTATTTTTTTTTTTAAAAAAAAAGACACAAATATATTAAATATATATATATATTATAAATTTATTTTTAAAATAATAATAGAAAATCAATGAAAAGTGTTATTTAAAGTGTGTACCTAAACCAGGACCTCGTCTTGAAAACGGTGAACAACAATGTCTCTCTAAATGCATGGTAAATAATAAATAGTAGTTTAAAGGAAATAAAAGAATTGTTGTATATTTTTGGAAATACTAAAGGGATAAATATAAATTCTTTTTTCCTGCTTTTTTTTTAAAGGACCAATATATGGCTGCTTGGAACGTTGTCTCTCGTGCTTATGTAGGTCGTATTCAACGTGAATCTCAAAATCAACAATTAATGTAAAAAGATAGAACAAAAATAATAAAAAAAAGAAGAATCAATATACAAAAATGCAATAAATCGTTGTGTACTTTATTTTATCTCTCTCTCAATCTGTTTATATATTAAATCCAACTGTATACAATAAATATATATTATGTCTTTTTTTAAAAAAAAAAAATGAATTTTATTTTTTTTGGATACCAATTGGATTATTTTTTGTTGATATATAATCGATAATATTATTAAAATATTAGTATATAATAACACTATTTAATAAATTATCTTTACATAATTAAAATGCCTTTTATTGTTAATTTTTTTTTTTTTGGAGAACTTGAGACGATTTTTTATTTTGCATCGTGTTAATATTGAAGAATAATGGAAATATGAACTTTTCTTTTTTAAAGCCTTTACTATGTTTACTTCTATACTTTTATTCTCTATTGTGTTTAATAAAGAGCCATTCTTTTATCTCTCTTTTTTTATTCCTACATCCACTCACTTATTTTAATAAAAAAATAAAAAATAATTACACGAGCATAAATTAAGAGTTTATTTATTGAATTCACAGCGCCTATGGATTTATTTGCTTTGATCTACCCTTAGTATTTACTGAGAGACTAATCAATACTGACCCAAAAAAAATTAAATAAATAGATATATTCCTTTTAACTGTTCATTTATAAAAATATTTTTTGTTACCGATTATTATGACATAACATTTTTAAAGTCATTTATAGTATTGTTATTTTATATAATAGATTATAATTATAATTTAGGTGACAATATAATACTGTTATTGTTTTAATCATTTTATTTATTTATTTAATGTGTACTTATTTAAAGAAAAAGAAAAATGAAACATATTATAGATCTATTCGATTAATACATTTTCATATGCAACACCTCTAATAGTACCACCTTCCATAGACTTTACTACATTACTTGCAAACTGCTGCCGACTTTTACGTAAATCTTCAGCAGCCTCTGTATGAATTATAAACATCGTATTAAAAAATATAAAAAAATTCAAATGTATAGTTTAATATATAAAACAATAATATTTAATGATTACATGTATTAACATTATCCCTTATCACCAATTTAATTTCTAATTGTATATAAATATTTCCTTTTTTTTTTTTTTATCTTTCCCATTTAGTATATTATATACATATATTTATATATTTACCTTTATTCAATGGATCATCAGCATTAGGTTCTAAGAATAAATATTGTAAACCAACTAAAACAGAATGCAATGATAAAACAGGTTTCCAATCTTCACGAAGAATATTTAAACAAATATTTCCTTCTAAATCAATATTTGGGTGATAAATCTATCAAATAAATATATGTAATGAAATAAAAGCAGCGGTTATGATATTTATAAAAATGGATCAATCTTGGTTATTTATTTATATACATTTATACATATATTCCATTATTTGAATGGTAATCTTACTTTTTGAGTGCAATGTACTTTTGGTGGTTCATGTGGATAGTTATTATTAATAGTAAAAGTAAAGGAAAAGGAACCGTTTTTATAAAAACCTATCATAAAAGTCGCAAAGTAAAAAAATAAAAATAAAAATTGAGTTGTATTAAAAAAAGATTTTCTATTATTATTAGATAATATTATAACTTATGAATATATACATGTACTAGTTTACCTTCATCTGGTGTAATAATAACATTAAAGTTGAGAATATTTCCTGGTTCAGGGAAATCCATCTTGATAGTTTTAGGAATCTCTAATTCTGAAAGATCTACAATAGATATATATATATATATATATAATGTCAATAAAAATAAAAATACAATAGATGAATTGAATAAACAAGAGAATATATATACCTTTTTGCACTCTTATTTGAGCAGCACTGGTTTTTGGCTTCTTCTTCTCAGCTGCGGCTTCTTTAGCTTTGGCATTCCAAATCTTAATCATAATGTAATATTATCTATTATATATAAACGATAAAAGTAATATAAAAAATAGAAATGTATTTTTGTAAATGTATATATTAGAAAAAAAAAGGGGAAAGAAGAATAAAGAACAAAAAAATATGTAAAGTGAAGAGAGAAGGAAAATATCAAGGATTATCCAAGATTCGTTTAAAAAAATTAGCGGTAGTCCAACAATCCTCTAGCGGAGTTTTACCCCCGAACTAAAGAACTGAGTCCCACTGCGCTTCTATGGCGTTGGTGACAAATCTTGTATGAATAAGTAGATTTATTAATAAAATAAAATAAAATAAAAATATATTATAAAATAAAAATGCAAAAAAAAACTATAAACTAATAAAAAATAGTAAAATGCATGTGTATATAATAATAATAACAATAATAATAATATTATTAATAAATATACATCGTCATAAGAGGAGAGGGAGAGCAAATGCATAAATGGATCAAGAAAAAAAATCAAAGATATAAAGAAAAAAAAAAAGGAAAACTTTACGAGTATTTTTATGATCATTTATAGAAATAAATAATTATACATTTATGAAATAAAAGATGTTACCTTTCACATAGTTTTTCACATATATCAAAGCGAAAAAATCATTAATAGGAACGAGTCAATCTGTAAGATAATAAATCAAAAGCATATAGTAGAAAGGTTACTTATTGATTTTTATTTTTTTTATTTTTCTCGTGATTATTATAACCAAAGTAAAAAGAAGAATGAAAGAGAAAATTAAAATGGATATTTATATTTTATGTTTTTAAATTAAGAACTTGAGATGAGTATATATAAATGTATCAATTATACTTACAAAAAACTATTATTTGTTTTAATTTTATATAGTAAAAGTAATCCAATAAAAAACATCCTGGTTTTTTTCAAGTAATTAAAACTTGGTGAACGTCTATACCAAGTTATTAAAATACTATCATCTGATCAAAAACAATGACTTTTGAAAAAGTAGATACGTAGCACTTTATTTTCTACTTAAAATATAATCCCAAACACTTTAGGTAGATAATATTCTCATTTCAATAATCACCCAACTAATTAAAAAATATCAAATAAACTAATTTTATGCACCTAATTAGTCAAAAGGACAGTTATAGATAAAATAGTTCATATACATACACCAAGGATTCTTTGTATGGTACAATCGTACCATCTCTTTTTAAACACAGTTTTCCGGTATAAAAAAAAATGAATGGCAAGAAATCGATGTTTTCATCAGACTATTCCATGGAGCGTATAGAGATATGAGACTGATAATAATTAATAATACGAGCAGTTATAACGAATAAGGGAAATCCGACAAGCAATTTAAAATTGACATATTACTTTGATTTCTCATTATTAAATTCTTTATGAGCGCATATAAAGAAGTAGAAATTATAATATAGAAGGTATTATTACAAGATACATTCAAAGAATAAGGTTAGAATGTAACACTTCATACTTAATGCACAGGATTCAAGACATCACACACGAAGGGTATAATTCAAATCGTCCATTTCATAACTCTAGTGCTACTGCTAGAGAGATTGTATCGGTTACCGTCTGGTTACGCTGATTCAATCAACAGAGTGGTAATTTGGATAATTATTGAGAAATATATGACTCTTCATTATAATCTCTTTGGAATTTATTTGATATAATTATAGCCAAAATCCATGAAGGTGGTAATACAGATAGATATATATATAGATATATATATAAATACAACACTAATATGTCCTTAATAAATATATATTTACATATATATTTTAAAATATAAAATACAATAAAAATAGCAACTTTTATACATTTTTAAATCTCTTTTTTTTTTCTTCTCTTAAAAAAATAACAATATATGTTATTATTCAAGTATTTATATGGAATCTATCGTGTATATAATATATTTTGTATATATAATTTTTGATTTGATGAATAGTTTTATAAATTAATAATATACCTTGTAACTGCATTATTTTTCAATTTAATTAATGAAACTGAATGTGTACGAAAAAAAAAAAAATCAAAAATAGGCAACAATCTTATATTAATTCAAATGTGGTTTTTAATTTCTTTTACTCCATGAAAAAATGATATAATAATCAATATATTACAGCAACCAGAAGTTTCATATTCGAACAAATATCGTAAAACAGATTAAATATTTTCTATATAATGAGTTGCCACCCTAATATAATGATTTAATTTTTTTTAATACATCTATTATTCAAGTAGAGTGGCTTTTTCTATATTTGCTTTTTATTTTCATATTAATAGGACTACTTGTTTTCAAAATATGTTTTCTTTTATTACTATTACTATTTAAATATGTATGTATAACATAATATAAATAAATGTATAATAATTCATATTTATATTCATATTCTCATTCTTTTTTAAAATAAAATCATTATTTTCTTTCACGGTACTTTTTCTAAAATTATGCAAAAATCATAACTGTTCCTTTGGTTACATTAAAAGAAAATAATTGTAAAATGATATAATCAATAATAATATGAAACTTAATTATAGCATCTATTAAAATATTAATTTTAAGATGGTACGAAACCGTATCTTTTATAATTACAATTGCTTAATAAAAAATACATAATTATAAAGAAGACGCAAAAACAAAAACAAAAACAAAAACGAAAATTTGTATGCCAAATAAAATAAAGTAATCTAAAAAAGGATATGGTTAAAAAAGGAAATGATTTTTTTCTTTATTTTGATCAATATAAAATTTTTATTTACTTTTTATAAAATTAAAGATTATTTTAAATTTTAATTTTCTATGAAAAGAAGGTTTATTTTAAAAAATAAAACAAAAAGTATATTTTATAGGTATTTATAAAATAAATTTATATACATTTACAAAAATTTTGGTTAGATTTTGATCTTGCTCTATAGGTTGGCGAGTATAGGACTCCAAGTGTGCGCAGACTGAGGATATAAATGACATTAGAAACTCATGTGCACTTTTGCGAAGTGCATAGGTAAGTATATATATATATAGCTATTATAATTATAATATATTATAGTATATTTACTAATATACAATGAAGTCCAAATTATATTTTAGTGCTAGAAAACAAGATTAATAGAAGGAAAATATAAAGACAGTCTTCAAATCATGCATAGAAATTCTAGAACACACTAATATTCCATTGAGTACACAGATCAAGAGCAAGAGTTACAAGAAGACATCGGTCTTCTCATCTAGTTCAAATTTATTAGTGTATATAATTGAATACAGATATGACTTATATATATATATTATTTGAAAATACTTAAAAAATAAAACTGATAGAATCAATATTATTGTTAAAATTTCGTACTTTAATAATTAAATATATAACAGCAAAAATAAAATAATAAAATAATAGTATTACCAAAAACAATAAAATAGAAGTAGTTCAGGCTTTATATGTATAATATGAATTATACCTCGATCAATATTTTTATCAACACACGATTTTTGTTTATATAGAACTCGCATGTCTACAATCTGACAATCATATTATGTATTTAAAATATACTTAACGTTTATACATATATAAACATTATCCTTTGGTTCAAATAACTATTACAGAATATTGGAATTACACATTGTTACATTATAATAAAAATCTGGCCATGAAACTACCTTGCTCCGTTATATAGTGTTAAATGAAAAGGCAGCGGAAAAGGTTATGATATCCTAATTTATACCACAAAACTAATCATTTTTGTTATTTAGTTTATTTTTTCACTTTTCAATAGTATTTTTAAACTATTTAAAAAGACTACTTCATTGATATAGGTCAGATTAAAGACGTATTTATGTTTAATCCCTGACTTACTTTTTTTCATTATGCTTTCAACAAACATAAACTCACTGATCCAATGTATTATAATTGTTTATATATTGTACAAGGGTAAAAATTAAAAAAAATATTAATTGGATCAAAAAGGATTAATGCATTGGTCAATTTTTATTTTTAGCTTTATTTTACTTTTGTGATCTATTATATATAAAGAATCATTACCCAGATCAAACGTTTGAGAAACGGAATAAGTAATATGCCATGGAAAATACCGGATAATTATACGGAAACGGAAACCGAAGTAGTCAATTTATCCTGGCCAATGAATCAAGGATTTTATCTGAAATAGGAAATACTAGTTCATATATCCTAGTAAATGAATCAGAAATAAATGTTAAGATTATATGTATATAATTAACGATACAAAAATAAAAATAAAAATAAAATAAAATATAAAACTACAACCAGAAAATCTTTTTTGTTATTATAGGAATAGGTTTAGGTGAGAGACCGTATTATTGTTATTATTTCACAGCTATTCCATCACATTATATAATTATATTATATCATCAACTATAATCTTTGACAGAATCATATAAACTTCATTAATTTCTAGATTAAAAAACTACAAATTGCCGCTCAATAATTAAATTGTATTTTCGGCACCTATAATCTTTGGCAAAAACATATAAAATTTACTAACTACTAGGTTAAAAAATTATAATTGTTACTCGATCATTAAATTTTAGTTTCGGCGCCGGTTGAGTAAATACATTTCAAATATGGAAAGTTTGAAATTTTTAAGTTCAACCTCTGATCCAAATCATATAAATATTCGATGAACTAAACAATTTTTTTATTTTATTTTATTTAAAAAATATAATTATATCTCTTATATTGAAAAAAATGGGTAGTCTGTTTCAAAAATACCAAGAAAACTTCAATTCATTGTTGGCTGTTAATAACTCTAGCATCTCTTCAACAGTTAATGGATTAAAAAATCACAAAACACCCATTATTATTGCTATATCTTTGTTTCTACTTAATTCCATATATCAAAAATATTTTACTCCTCCAAAACACCTCAAACATATTCCTCATGTCGGTTTTTTTAAATTTATCAAAAAAATTTTCCAAGGAGCACCTCATAGTACAATTTCAAAAGAATTAGCTGCTCCATTATACAAGCAAAAGAAAAGTGGCGAAATGTACTTAATGATGGATAGTATGGGATGGACTGTTAATATTGTTAATCCTGAAGATGCAAAGCAAGTCTTTTTGAAATCGGGTAACTATTACTTATTTATTTGCTATTTATGAAAGCTAATAATATTTACCATATTTCTTACCATTAACTTATTTATAGATCTTTTTAGTAAAGCTGAAGCACCTTTTACTAAGGATACCCTTACACATAACTATATTAGGAACGATAATTTAGCATTAGTTAGTGATAAAAATGAATGGAAAAAGCACCGTATGGTAAATAACAAATAAACCATCATATTATTAGCAAAAAAATAGTACTTTGTATTAATAATATATTCTTTATTTTGGATGGGGTTTTATTTTATTAGACTGTTAATCCTGCTTTTCATCGACATATGCCAGTTAAATTATTTACAGAATATGTTCATCGTGTCTTCGATGTTATCGATAGTAGCAATGAATCAACTGTGGATGTAAATATGCTTATGCAAAAATTTACTCTAGATGTAAAAATAATTATGAACTAATAACATAAACATATATTTTTAAGTTTTCATTTTATATACTCATTTTTTTCTTTTTCTTTTTATTTATTTATTTTTTAAAAAAAATAGATCATTGGCAAAGCTGGTTTTGGGTTTGATTTTAATTCTCTGAATGAAAAAAATAATGAATGGGTAGAAACATATCACACAATCAAGGATGCAACAGAAAACCCAATTTTTTTCTTTTTTCCCTTCCTTGAAACGAAATTATTATGGTTATTTCCTCGTAGAAGATACGAACATGCAATGGTCAAAAAATTCTATGGCATGCTAGAGGATGTTATTGAAAATAAAAGACAATATTTGAAGACTCAAAAAGAGGTATCAAGCATTAATGATGCTGAAAAAGATCTTTTAACTCTCATGTTGGAAAGTGAATCGTCTAATCAAAATTCTCTTACTAATACTGAATTAAAAAGCAATCTTAATCTTTTCTTTTCTGGTAAGCCACTATTTTATATACTATTATTTCATTTAGATATATAATCGTTTTTGTGTAAATTTATACTAATAATATATCCTTACTCACTATTTTATTTTACTTTATTTCATTTTATTTTATTTAAAAAAAATAGCCGGGTAAAACATAGTCTTGAAAACTATCTGATTTTTATGATTATATATATTCTAATACAAAACAACATTTTCTTCATTTATTATTTAATTTTTCTATTATTTTTATTTGTTAATTAATTACTTTAGTCATGACACAACTTCTAATTCATTGTCTGCAGCTATGTATTATCTCGCAAAACATCAAGATATTCAACAACGTGCAAGAGAGGAAGCTATCAGTATACTTGGTGATGAACCTGTAAATGTATTTCCTACTTTTGAGCAAACTAAAGAATTAGTTTTTATAAACCAAGTTATAAAAGAAACTCTTCGACTTAGTAAGTAATATAAGTAAATGAAAAGTAGATAGAGATGATTATATGCATACACCTTTTATTTTATTTTATTTTAAAAAAAAAATTACAAGTATTTACCATGATTTTATTTATAAACATATTTATTCATTTTTTAGGTGGTCCAGCTACTAAAATCTCTACACGTATTACTAAAGAAGACACTGTATTATCTGGAACATTTATACCTAAAAATACACCTATAGTGGTCAATATGCTTGGTCTTCATAGTAATGAAAACGTATGGAAAGATCCTTATATTTTTAACCCAGAAAGATTTAGTCCTAATGGTGAAGCTGAACAGAAAATTCGTGAAGGACTTTCATGGTAATAGTTATATATATATATATATTATTGTACAACATAAACACTTATCATTTTGCTTTTTTTATTATTAATTTATTTGTTAATGTATATAGGGCACCTTTTGCAAGGTGAGTAAAAAACATAAAAAAGATAATCATAAATCTATTTTAATTTATTTTACTCTATAATATCAATTTTCTTTTTCTTTATTTGTTCTCTCTTTTTTTTATAGTGGTCCAAGGTAAATTGAAAATATAAATATAAATATAATCACAACAAAAAGAAAAAAAAACTGTTATTTATTATTATTTATTTATTTATTTATTTATTTATTTATTTATTTATTTATTTATTTATTACTTTGATTAGACAATGCATTGGTATGAACTTTAGTTTAGCTGAACAACGTGTTATGTTATTAAGTATTTGTAAGTTTATATGAAAATTGAATACATAAATATATATTGCAATCAAAAAAGACAATTATTTATGTATACATTTTTTCTTTTTTGAATATTATAGTACGCAAATATGAATTTCATTTACCTGAAAATACAATTCATAAAGATGGGTTAATCACTAATAATATTGGCGTTTTACGACCTATTGATTTAAAAATCATTTTTAAACCAAGATACTGATTTTAATTCACAAAGGTTTAATAACACGACTATTTTACTTTAATAACACTATTAATTATTAAATAACATACTTTTTCGAAGTTATTATTTTATTTTACGCTCTTTTTTTAAATCATAATATTACTATCAATAAAAAATATTTAGTTATCATCTATAAACTCGTTAAGTGAGCATTTTCAATTTACGATCCGCATAAAAAACAATGATTCTTTTAAAACTCCGTTTTTTTACAAAAGCTTTGAAAACCAAATTTTACTTTTCAACTCTCTTTTTCCACTTTTCTATCACTATATATATTTTTTTTAAAATAAATAAATAAAGCAAAACTATAACTTTCTATCTGTCTATTTATTTGTAAACATGGCTATGAAAAAAGAACATATGTTTCCAGTTTATCAACACTTATTTCAACTTGAACAATCACTCCATGAAAACGAAGAAAAAGTGAATAGTAGCGAAGGAAGATCTATGCCAAGCAACGTTATTGTAAAAGAAAAAATCATTGACGTAAAACTTGAACAGACCTTAGAAGGTCAACCAAAAAAATCAACCCTCCTTTTAAAAACAACTTTTCCTATTTTTCCTGATAATGGCAATAATCCCAATCAATTCTTACCCACTTTGATTTATATGTAAGTATAATATTACATCACCTTTTTTTATTCTTTTTCTTTTTCTTTTTATCTGTATAAAAGTATTATCGATGAATTAATTCCATTATTATTTTATTATATTTTTAATTATTAATAATTTTATCATAGACATGGAGGCGGATACACGTCTGGGGATTATACCAGATATGAAAAATTTATTAAAGATGTAAGTTGAATCATATCATGATTTTCTTTTTTTTTTTTTTTTTTTTTTTTTTTTTTTTTTTTTTTTTTTTTTTTTTAACGGTTTTTTTTTTTTTTTTTTTTTTTTTGATATATAGATTGCAGTGAAATCCAAAGTCAATGTGGTATTTATTGATTACCATCTTTCACCTGGATCCAAATTCCCAGTTCCTGTAGAGGAATGTTATTCTTCTGTTCTTTGGATTTATCAGCATGGAAAAGAATTAAATGTAAATATCGAAAAAATCTTTATTGGCGGAGATAGTGCTGGCGGAAATCTTACCGCAGCAACTGTGAGTAAGTTTATTTAATTATTTTTATTTTGAAACCAATCATATTTTTAATCTATTTTTATATCTACTTAATATACTATTATTGTTATTATTATTATTATTAAAAAAGTTTTATTGAAACAGCGTAATGTGGAACAGAAAACATTATCAGGACAAGTGCTTATTTATCCAGGGGTAGCACGACAACGAAAAGAATATGAGTCATACCATTTATATGGTGATGGCGATTATCCTTATACACGAGAAGAAATGAAACAACATCACACTGCTTATTTAGGTGAAGGTTATGAAGAACAAGATCATCCTACTTTTAATGACATTCGTCGAGCACCTTTA
>MU612081.1:5512-19495 GCA_025201675.1 Cunninghamella echinulata
TTATTTTGGAACAACTCTTTCATTAATGACGTTTAAAATACCGTCAGCCTCATTAAATGATGATAATGATGATGATGATGATGATGTGGAGGTTAGCCAAAAAGAAGAAGAAGAAGATAAAGAAAGTGACAATGATATGGACGCTAGCCATAAAGAAAAAGAAGATGATGAAGAAGATGAAAATCAAGACGATGAATATGATGACGATTATAAAATGATTACGTATAATGATTTTGATGAAGAAAACGAAAAAGAAGATCAATTATTAAATGAAGAAAAAGATGAAGAAAAAGATAAACAAGATATAGAAACAAACCAATTTATAAGAATCATTCCACATATTGATGATCCATCCAAACCTGTCATTTTTGATGTTATCCAGTGGAAAAAAAAACAGTCCTCAGAATCAAAAATTGTTAGATTAGGTAGATGTCCACCAACCTCTATCAATAATGATCAGCCTATTGATGTCTTGCTATTAAAAAGTAAAGTAGTTTCTCGATATCATTGCGATATTGGCTATGAAAATGGAAAGGTATTATTAGTATTATATAGGAGAAAACGATGCCAAATTTATTCATCATTACTCATTCATAAACTATTTAATTTTTTATTTTTTATTTAGGTATATGTTCGTGACGTAGGCTCATCTTCTGGGACTTATTTAAATCATAATAGACTCTGTGGAGCTCATAAGGAAAGCGATAAAATTTATTTAAAAGATGGTGATATTCTTCAATTAGGTGTTCAATATCAAGATGGATTGAAGTCTTTTCATCGGTGTGTCAAATTAAAAGTAGAAATGCATCATCAAGATTTAACAAAAACAGCGTTTTATCAACAAGTCATGAAAAAATATCAATGGCATCACCAACCTTACCAACAGCCTTCTTCCATGACATTATCACCAACCAACACAACAATTGTCCCTTCTAATTCTTTGACAATGATGGATCAAAAAAAGAATCCAGCAAAAGAAAAACACGCTGAAGAAGAAGAAAACGAAGAAGAGGACTATTGTAGTATTTGTTTAGATAATATACCCAACAACCACACAATAAATACCCATTCGGAATTCTTGTTTGTATCTCCATGTGCTCATTTATTTCATCATTCTTGTATTCAACCTTTAATTTCATCCATCTACCCTGGCTTTCAATGTCCTGTGTGTCGCCATTATGCTAATTTAGAAACGGACCCTTTTTACACAACTGCTAATTTTCAACAGCAACAGTTGTTATTTGATCAACAACATAAAGAAACAAACCAATTGAATAATTATAATAATAATAATAATAAACAAAGATCAAAATCTCAACGTCAACGTCATTGTAAAACAATCATTTTCCCTTTTCATTCTTCATCCTCTTCTTCTTCATCTAATAATAATAATAATAATAATAATAATGACAGTAATTATAATAATAATGAATTGCTTATCTCTTCTTTCATTCATTCTTCATTTGATCAACCACAACTTACAAACAATAGTAATATATATCCCTATCAATTTAATTTGCATAACGCCAACAGACAACAGCAGCAGGAAGAGCAAGAAGAACAAGAGCAACAAAATCAGCAAGGATCAATTGGTCATAGAAGACTTCATTCAGTCATTGACAAAATACGTCATGTTTATGAAAAAAGAAAATCTTTAATTTTATAATATTAATAATTTTATAATACGTAATAATAATAATATAGTACTATATAAATCATGCATATTCTTCATAATAAAATTTAATTAATGCCTACTTTTTTTTTTTTTTAGAAATATATAAGTTATATAAATATATATATATATGTTTAATATATCCATATATATCTATACCTATATATACATATACATATATATGTATGTATATATATATAATATATATTTTAAAAAATAGTCGATTGCTTTTATTTTTATTTTTATTTTTGTATTATAAAAAAAAGTATTTTTTTTATTAGATTAATTTTTCTTAATTAAAAAATTAAACTTTTTTTTCATTTCATTATCTTTGAAGAAGTTGAAAAGAAAAAAAAGAGCGGAAATGAATATGTTTTAAAATTGAAGTTGAGAGTTTATATGAAAAAAAATAAAATAAAAGGGAAACATAAAATAAAATAAATAATAATAATAATAGTAATAATAATTAAAATAGAAAAAAAAAGAATATATATGGACGATAAAAAAAAAAAAATAGAACTAGCTTATTTTTCTTTTTATATACGTATTCAATATATTTCCTCTTTTTTGTTTTTTGTTTTCATTTTTTATTCATCAGCAATTTGAGCTTGAGCCAATCTTTGTTCCAAATTACGTAAAGCTTCTTCTTTACTTAATAATTCAGCACGTTTTTCTTGAATTTCACGTTGTACCTTTAATTCAATTTCTCGAAGCTAAGATAAAAATAAAAATAAAGTCAATAACTGTAATCCTATTTTTATTTTTATTCACTTTTCCTTCGTTTTTATGCAACTTACTTTTTCTTCTTCCTTTCTTAATTGTTCTTCCTTAAGACGAACACTTTGACTAGCCATATCTTCGGCATTCAAAGAAGCATCTTCTTGATCACCTCCAGTAACAGTACGGGATAATTTTTCAGTACGGTAATTTTCATAAAGGAAGTCGTGAGTGATTTCTTTAAGATCTTGTAAATGGGAGCTTAATAAAGCAGATCTTAAGCGACCAAAGTCGGAATGTTGAGGATTATCAACTTCCACAGCACCCCAAGGGTATTGTCTACCACGAACGGTACGACCATTGACAACAATTTCTTCATCACTGCCAATAATAGCAAAAGGTAAAAGAGCACGAAGTTCACCATTTTCTTCTACAGTATCTTCATCATCTTCTTCTATGTCGAATGGGAAGTTATAAATAGGAATATTATAATGGTCAATATCTTCCATGATACGTTTCTTGAAATCTTTTAATTCTTGAGGAGTTAATGAATCAGCTCTACCAATCACAGGGATTACATTGACACGAGGACTAAGGCGACGCATTAATTCGATATCAATTTCACGTAAAGCATGACCAGTAGGTGAGATGAAATATAATAAGGCGTGGACACGATTATCACGGAATCTTGGGTTACGTTTAATACGTGATTCTTCTGCTAAAATATCATCATATTGTCTTTCAAGATATCCAACAATTTCTTGGAAACTATAATAAAATAAAATAAAAAAGAAAATAGGAGATGAATATATAATAATAAAAGTAATAAAAAGGGGGAAAGGGATAAAAACGTTATATATTCAAGTATATAATTATTTACCATCTTTCATTATCAATATTATCACCAAAACCAGGAGTATCAACAATTGTTAAAGAAATACTATTATAAATAAAAAATAATAATAAAAATAAAAATAGCATTAATATTGTTTATACTGATAGTATATACTACATCTATTTCTATGTCCTATCTTTTTTTTTTTTTCATGATTTACCGAACACCATCTTCATCCAATTCTAAAAAGGGAAATAAAAATGAACAATCAATTGTCAGTCGGAGATTATAACAAATATAAAAAAAGTATTTATATTCTAATATATTAAAGTTTTTTTTAAAGTTTTTTTTTGTAACTTACCAACAGAAACGGGTTTAATATTAATACCAGGTTCATTATGGGCTTCTTCAGGATTATCACAGACTTGAGGTTGGAGTACGCTTGAATCACATAATGTATTAACAAAAGTAGTACGTCCAGTACCAGAAGCACCTTTAAAAATAAAAAATAGAAATAAAATTTAAAAAAGTAATTAAAAATGTAACCCAAAAATTACTTATTTGTACATACACATCATTTATATATATATATATATATATATATACATATGTATATTTTTTGATAGCCAACTTGTCATCATCTTATTTTTAATTTTTAAAAAGTTAATTACCAACTACCATCAAAGTAAATTGAAAACCTTTCTTTACGTTTTTTCTACGTCCACCAAGTCTCTATATATATTAAAAAAGAAAAATAAAGATAGAGAGAAAATAAAGTTAATATACTATTTTATTAGAGTTTTTTTTTTTTTTAAAAAGTGGTAAATTTATAAAAGGAGAGTACATCATCTTTTTATTTATAAATACAAGTATATTTTATCTAACAGGACGATCAAAATAGAGTGTATATATTTATTTATTTATATATATATGTGTGTGTTATACAGATATATATATAAAGACAGAGAGAGAGATGATAATATTATAAAATAAAATAATAAGGCGTTGCAAAAACAAAAAAAAAAAAGATGATGTATTCGTCGGGAGTTGTTTACTTACATGAGCCATTACAGTGAATTATTATAAAATGAAGGTATTAAATTAATTAAAGTAAAAGAAGAGATTAAAAATAAAAATAAGATTAAAGAAAATAAAAAAGTGAAAGTGAAAGGGGGAAGAAGAGTAGGAGGAAAAGGAAAGAAATAGAAAATGAAAAAAAGATTTTTTGACTTTTTTTTGAGCTTGAAATGTAAAATCTGCCTCCTTATTTGATCTTCCCCTTTGGAAAAAGCTCCCTTGCAACTGGCGGACATTTAAAAAAAGGAACCTTATTGGCTACTTCTAAATGATCTTTTTTACTTTTCTTTAATGTAATTTAATGATATGTTTATATAAAATAAATCAATGGAATAATAATAATATGTTTCTTATCGTCTCCTGAATATATATAATCATTTGATTTTTTATATTATTTTAAATCACTATATACATGATCTTTTCTAATTTGATCCATCTTTGTATTATATCAAATTTTATTAAAGGTAGCTTTGTTGTTATTAAATATATAAAAGTAATTTATAATAAAAGTTACTTTTTTTTTTTTCTTCATTTCAATACATATTAAAATACACGTTGATGATCATTTTTTACTTAATGATTTGATGATATAATTATATTAAATATAATTTAAGATAGTTAAATAGATGATAAGAATATATTTTTTATTTTATATTTTTTAAAAAAAAGGAACGAAGAAGAAAAAAGAAAACAAAAAATCAAATGAAATACAATTTTAATTTATTTTTTAGTCCCAGGAAGAATACAAATTCATCACCGAAAACAATAAAAGGGTTATTTTTTACATAGTTCATTAGTATTGGTAATAAAAAAGTAAATTTTCGCGTAATTGTTTCTTTGTATAAGCAATCTTAATTACGATAACTATAAAGTTCATAATGATGAACAAAGTTTTTAGTCATATTAATATTGCAGGGGATGGATAATAAAAGTTTTAAGATTTGTACTGTATTAAGAAATCATTCATAGCATTATATATATATATATAGCCGACCTATTAACATATAATGCAATATTTATTATAATGCAAAAAATAAATAAATTATTATTGGTCCAAATATATTTATTCATTCGCTATATAAACCTGAGACACACAATATTAGCTATTAAATTAAATATGTACTCTATTACTCTTTTTCTAATTCTTTTTTTCTAAATAATATATTTGCAATGCCATTTTAATCAATATCATTTTTAAAATAAAATTAAAGATCATCGGTCAATAAAATGAATACATAATTTATTATTACTAGTATTATTGGTATTATTAGTGTTATTACTATTTGTTAGTGGTGTTCGATTTCCTTAACTCCCCATCAATACAGAAACAAAAAAAAAAAAAGGTTTAATAAAAATTAAAAGAGCGACAAATCAGCGTAAGTCCCCGTCATTTCATTACACAAGATATGTTCTTTCATTACCTTATGTTCTTTTTATATATATATAAACTATGTCAAACTGATATTGAATCACGGATCTGATAAGAATTAACCTTATTCCGATGATAAAAAAATATATAAATCAATTATTTAATAGACTTTTTTTATTTCATTTTTTGTATTTTCTTTACTTTTTTTTTATGAATTATATCAATTTGGTAAATGTATATATACAATATATTACTTGCATTGTTTTGTATTCTAATTAATTTTTTTACTCTTGTTATTTTATTTCATTTTTTTTTTAAAAAAAAAGGATTCAAAATTAAATTCATCACTACTAATTAGTTTATCACTAGCTGGTATTCTTTTATATTATAAAAAAAAGAAACTTAATTCATCAATGATGAAAGATTCCTATGCACTGGAAAATAAAGATGATAGAGTATTTTTTAATGGTACTTTTAAAACTATACCATTAGAAATAATAGAAATAGAAGTATTAAGTCATAATGTGAAGGTAATAATAATAATAATAATAATAACAATAATATATATATATATATATATATATTAAAAATAAGTTTATCAATCTTAAAAAATTCAATATAATTTAGAGATTTCGAATTGGATTGCCAGAACCAAATCAAATTGCCGGTTTCGCTCCAACTTCCTTCCTTGCCATTAAATATTCTACCTTTTCACTCAAAAGCCCTTTTGGGTATCTTATTCGACGTTATACACCTATTTCATTATCTACAACGGAAGGCTATTTTGATATAATTATTAAAAGATATGATCGTAAATCAATATCTGAGTATATTCATACTTTAAAACCTGGTGATACTTTACCCTTTTTAAAAAAAGCCATGCGTACTTCCCAATATAAACCTAACCATGTGAAAACAATTGGATTAATAGCTGGTGGCGTTGGTCTTGCTCCTATGGTATATATAGATACCTGAAAGAAAGAAAGAAAATGAAATATATATATACGTAATTTATTTACTTTATTTTATATTATTTACTAAACTTAGTATCAATTAATCGTTCATATCCTCAACAACCCAAATGATCATACAAATATCGAATTATTATATTGTAATTCAACCAAACAAGATATATTACTTTTGGATCAATTAAATCAATTCCATGAAAAATATCCTGAGCGAATCAAAGTCACTTATTGTCTTAGCCAACAGAAGGAGGATATCGACGGATTTTTTTATGAAAAAGGACGTATTACTAAAAAAATGATACAAGATCATTTATCTAATGCTGAAAAATTTTACGTGTGTGGTCCTAGTGGTTTGTTAGAGGCAGTAGTTGGTAAAAGAGTATTTTTTGGTTTGTTTGGTCAAGGTTATTTACGAGAGTAAGTCTTATATTTGATGAAAAAATAAATAAATAATTGGTATGAATGATTCTTATACTCTCATTACTATTCATTTTATAGATTGGGTTATACTTCAAAACAAATTGTACGATATTAAAAAAACAAGTATAAAAGTAAAATATCTAATCTTTATTCTTACAATCTTCTGGTAAAGTAGTTAAAGGAGATAGCATTTTATTTCTAAAATATTAATATTAATATTTATGTTTAAAAAAATTATTCTTTTTACAACTCTTTATTTAGTTACTGCATACATTAATTTTTTTAAAATAATAAATAAACAATGGTTCTGCCCATTTTAGTATATATGCTACTCGTAGATAATATTTGTTTTTTCTACCAATTTTATATTATATTCTGATTTTCTTTCCATTTTTAGTTTTTTACAAGCTCAACTATTTCAATCCACTGATTTTTTAGCTTTGTGATTATTATTGTTACTCTAAATGAAGATTATAATTAATAACTATCCAGCCTAAAAAAACTATATTTCTTTATGGAAATAGTTACACAAAATGTTGAGGCGTAGTTAAAGAAATATATATATTTTTTTTTTCAAAGTTCAGTTTTTCGTGTCCTCTCTTTGATTTTTTCTTTTTCTTTTCTAATGTCAGCTTTACCAACTTGTTTAAAAGAATCTCGCTGTATACTTCATATTGATCTAGGTATATACATATATACAAACACATGTAACCCAACATCTTATGTTATATAGTAATTAATATATATTTATTTTAAATCTACTTTCGATATAGATTGTTTTTTTAGTCAAGTAGGTAAGGCTTTATAGATTAACGTTTCAACAAGTAAAAAAAAAAAAGACTCGTACAATACCAATATAATATCTCTAAAAACTAAATAAATATATATACATTATTATAGAGGAGGTTCGACTTGGTTTAGATCCTGAAAAGCCTGTAGCTGTTCAGCAATGGTCAAATTTGATTGCCGGTATTAAAGTATTTTTTTTTTATCTATATAAATATTAAAATAAGTAATTATATAAAATGTATATATGTATATATTATTATTATTATTAGTTAATTATGCTGCACGTAAATATGGTGTTACTAGACTAAGCACTGTAGAAGAAGCACTTGCATTATGCCCAGGTAAACAATAATAATAATATTAATAATAATAGCAATGATGATAATGATAACAAAAGTAGTGGCTATAATATCAATAAATTTTTATTTATTTATTTATATGAATATGATTCTATCATAATAGATATTAAACTAGTACATGTAGCAACATATGCACCTAATGAAACAGAAGCGAAATATCACGAAAATCCATCAAAAAAAACACATAAAGTATCCTTGGATAGTTATCGTATTGCAGGCAAAAAAATATTTCAAATATTCCAAGAGCATTGTCCAATACTACAAAAAGTAGGATCAGATGAAGCATTTTTTGATGTAACGGAGATGGTGAATCAGCGATTATGCCAACAATATATTCCAACCTATAGTTATTTAATGGATCATTTAGATGACATCTTTTTACCAAAGCAACATTCGCTGGATTGGGACTCAGTAGCTCATACCGTTAAAAGCCGTGATGAAAATGAAAGAAACAACAATAATAGTAATAATAACGAAACAACTATATGGGATCCAATTACTTGGATGGATCTACAACTTTTTATTGGTGCTTCTATTGCAAAGTATATTAGAAAGCAAATTTATGATCAGTTAAAGTATACTTGTTCGGCAGGTAATATAAATAAATTAATATGCAAATATATAAACCTTATATACTCCATTAGAAATTAGTTATATATACATCTTTTTTCTTTCTCTTTTCTTTTTTTCTTTTTTTTAGGTGTTGCAAATAATAAAATATTAGCTAAACTGGGATCAAGCATGAATAAACCAAACAAACAAGTAAAACAATAAATAAATTGAATTAACATACATATATATATATATAAACACTTTTAAACATATATTGTTATTATCATAATTGCTTATAGACAATAATACGTCAACATATCGCAATGGATTTTATGAAAGATATTCAATTATCAAAAATTCGGAATTTAGGAGGGAAATTTGGAAATTCGGTAGAACAAGAATATAAAGCAGAGAAGGCAGGCGATTTATGGAAATATAGTAAAGAAGAACTGCAAGATAAATTTGGTTTATCTTCTGGTTTATGGTTATATAATATTGTTAGAGGTATCGATAATGAAGAAGGTAATTACATTCAGAGCTTAATTATATAAATAGTGAACTTGTAATTGTTATTAATATTATATACAACCATCTTTTTTTTTTATTTTTATTTTTATTTTTATTTTTTTCGCCTTATTTTTAATTAAATTAGTAACTCCCCATAAAGCACCTAAATCGTTAATAGCTTCAAAATCTATGTATCCACCAATCACAGAACAAAGAGAGTTATCACCTTGGTTTAGCATGTTATCTGGTGAAATATATAATCGCATTATGACAAACTATCATGATCATCAGACATGGCCAAAAACATTATCCGTAAAAAGAAAATTTTTATTATATAAATATTAATATGAGTATATGTGTAACAATACTAATAATAATGTTGGTTCTGATTATGTTATTATTATTATCATTATTAATGTTATAGGTAACGTATAGATGTAGTCTTCATGGTAAATATTTATCAAAATCAACGTCCATGTTACATAGGAGTGAGCTTACAAATATAGGTAAAATAATACTAATTTATTAAAAAAGATTAAAAGAATGTTTTTTCATATAATATCTAATTTATATATATATGGACATTACAGAAAAACTATCAAAAAAAATAGAAAAATTATTTACGGCCATTGAAATTACACTCCCATGCACGTATTTATCTGTACAAGCTGGTGGATTAATTTCTGCATCTATTATATCTAATCGTTCTATAGCAAGTTTTTTTTCATCAAAACCTAATATTAATAACAATAATATTATGAAAGAAGATGACAACATTAGTGAAAAGCATAAAATTGAAGAAGAGGATGAGGATGAAGAAAAAAAAGATTTAACACTATCTTCACCGTTAATAAATGCAAACAATGACACATTTACAAACATAACTTCAGCTTCAGCTTCGAAGGATCCTACGTTAAACTTTTTTACAAGAAAGTCAAATAATCATACCAGCAAAGACATAGAAAATATTAATAATCAGCCAAACACATCTAACAAATCATTAAAGAGAACTGTATCAGCATTTTTTACAAACGAATCATCATCAAGCGAAGAATTATCGTGGAAATGTGATCGTTGTTCTCAAAAAGTATTAATAAAAGATATTGATGAACATACTGATTTTCATTTTGCTATGGATTTATCCGAACAAAATTCCCAGCCTGAAAGAAAAAAAATAAAAACTCAACAATGATAACTTATTTTATACTGATTAGAGCAAATGACTACAATATATATATATATATATACAAATATATTATTAATAATGAAAAATTAATATATATGCACATAAACAGCAATATAGCTCAAAATGATAAAAAATGTACAAATAACTCATCAATATATATAAAAAACCTTTTTTATATTTTCTTAGTATAATATATTTATATATGTATTCAAAAACAAATAAACAAATATAAAGATAATATTAAATAATATAAATACATAGCTTTCCCTTGTTTTAATTATTATTAAACTTATTAAACAAATTTAATTGAAAAAATAAAAGTATCCCACAATTTGACTTAATTTTAAAGAAAATTGTATTGTTTTTGGTAAGTTTTTTTTGGTCATAAATAGCTATAGAGCTGGATGTGAAGGATATTGAGACTTAAATGAAAACTTAAATAAAATTATATAAAGCATCAAGTATAGTATGTAAATTTTACAAAATAAATAAAACTAATTTGAATTATTCATACAATATTATTTCTATTAAATTCTATAAAAAAAACCATATGAAAAAAAAAAAAAAAAATGAAAAAAAGTTACGACATTTTATTATCAGTTTAATGTATTTCAATGTGTTCCAATATATTACTATATAAATGATATAAAATATGAAATATAAATAAAATAGTGTAATAAGAAATAAAACGATGGGTGTACAAATTATTGATAATAATAATGATAATAATAACAATAAAATACGATTAATAAATCTACAAGAGTATATACGATTTTAATTATAACCATTATTGTATGCAAAAGGATATTAAAACAAAGAGAATGAAGAGTTAATCAATATGTAAAAAAGGGCAGTTATTGCCAGATCGACACCCAGGGTTTTTACCATAAAACCTACAGACAGTTTTGCTTTTTGATTTTCCTCGTTTTTTATTAGGTCTAGCATTGAGTCTTTTAGCTTCTTGGTAGTCATTTAGTGGGATACTTCCAGTTTGCTATAATACATATATTTTTCAAAAAAAAAAAAAAGGTTTTAATTTGGTTTAATTTATTATTATTATTATTATTGTGATTTTTAAATTATTTATTAATTTACCTGAGGTTCTGGAGTTTGATGTATAGTTGAAGCATTGGTAGAATTTTGAATAGCTTCTTTAAGTTGGTTTACAATATCAGGGTTACTAAGTAATTGAGATAATTGATCACTCATTGAAGCTGGTTGTTGTTGTTGCTGTTGTTGTTGTTGCAGAGGCTGAAGATAGTTATAATAAATTTGCTGTTGTTGCGGTTGTTGTTGCTGCAGTTGTTGATTTGGTATATGAACAAAAGTAGGTTGTTGTTGTTGTTGTTGCTGTATAAACGTAGGGTTAGTAGTAGTTTGTAAAAATGTAGATGGTTGCTGTAATGGTGATGACATATTTTGTTGATTTATATTAGAGTAGTTAATAGATGATGATACAAATGAATGTTGTTGCTGATTATTATTATTAGTTGAAATAGAATGCAAATTAGATTGTGAAATAGGAGGAGATTGATATATAAATGGTTGTTGCAATAACGTTGCCATGGGTTGTTGCTGTTGCTGTTGTTGTTGTGGCTGTTCATTCTCCGTAATTGCATCAGTGGACTCAAGAGGTATAATAGGTGTATAATTATTTTCGTCAGGGACTTCATCAGGATCTTGTGGAGTAGGAGGTATATGAGATAAAGATGTATAAATGGCAGCGATAGTAACTTTTTCGCGTTCTATTTGAATGAGGGCTTCATTTGATTGAGGTTTAGGTAATTGAATGTCATCAGGTAATTTAATTAATTTTGGAGGATAATAGTGATCAATGATTTGTTCTTGTTCTTCTTGGTGATGATGGTAAGAGACAGTTAAACGTGGATCGAGTTGTTGTTGCTGATTTTTAGGTGTTGAAGGGGGCGATGGCTGTTGTTGATATTGTTGCTGATGGTATACTTGTGACATAACTTGTGCTTCTTTATGTTCTAAATCACGTGCTTCAGCTATAGTTGACGCATGATGCAGGTCTGAATTCCATTCTTCGGGTTGTTTTTCATACTCTCGTACTTCAACTAAACAATAATCAGGTTTAAATGTAACTCTACGATTGCCTTTTCTTTTTTTATGAACCATTGTAGACGATGATGAGGAAAACGTTTCATTATCATTATTATTTTTTATCATCATATTGTTATTATTATAATTATTATTTTCATATGATCTTTTTCTATTTAATTCAGTAGTTGATGTAATACCATTAGAAGAAGATGGTGATTTAATTTTTTGCAATACATTATTAAGATTAAAAGGTTCTTGCTGTTGAGACGATACCAATCTACTTTCAGAAAAACGTTTGGTATTTGTTACAGGTACATTAGAGTCTAAACTAGCAAAAAAGGACGTAGTATTCGATATAGCCTTTGGTTTTTGAGGAGGATCCTTTTGTATAGCTAACTTTATAGATTCACCGTTATTATTATTTTTATAAGATTGAATAGGACTTGATACTGGGGAAGGTTTTGGAGATATCATATTGTTATTAGAACGTTGTTGTAAATCACGCCAATGTTTTAATAAATCTTCAGCCATATCTTTAACAGCCATTGATTTTTTCAATTGAGCTTTATCTTTTAATTGATGAATCGTTTTAAACAAAGACTTTTCTTGAATTTTATGCCAACTTAGACTTCGTTTTCTTAATGCTTCTAAACTTGGTAAAGAATATTGAACATCTTGATCCAATTTTAATATTGTTTCTAATCGATGAGCTATTTCTTGAATTACTTGATCTTCATTTTTTATGGAAGGATTAAGATAATTACTCATTTGTGGTGATGATGGCTTGTTATTAGATATGATCATTTTATCTAAATAGTTAAATAATAAAATAATATAAAATAATATAAAATAAAATAATAAAATTAATATTTTTCTTATAAAACTTTGCTATAATTCCCAATATTCGGCACGCACGCACACACACACAAAAAAAAAGGATTTGATTGTTTTAATATTAAAAGATAAATTGAATACCCCTTTTCTTTCGAATAAAATAAGAATAAAAATAAATATTAATTGTATTATTATCACTAACTTATAATATATAATAATAAATAAATACAATACTATGGTCAAGAGATTGATTATAGTATTCTATTTTAAGAAGTATCTATTTAATTATTAATTGATAAAATAATAATAATAGTAATGAATCGTAGGTAGTCATATCAAATATATGCATATGTATATATAAAGGAAAAAAAAAGATAACTCATTTTTTTTTCTTTATTTTCATTGGCATAATTGATATATATATATGTATATATCAAATAAATTTCCAAAAGGGAAAGGGAAGAGAATTTAAAGACTTAATTATTTCTAATGATATTCACATATTTTTTCTATACTGCAATCAAATCCTTTTTTTTTTTTTGTGTGTGCGTGCGTGCCGAATATTGGGAATTATAGCAAAGTTTTATAAGAAAAATATTAATTTTATTATTTTATTTTATATTATTTTATATTA